>OU744320.1:15678039-15870512 GCA_916610145.1 Eristalis arbustorum | reverse complement strand
AACTGAAACCGGCGGTAAATCACGTAAACATGTAAGCGGAATGCCGGCCGGGTAGACTGAGGGCTGAAGGACGACCGACTGCTAGACGCAAAAGAAACACGTTTTTCGCCCCACTGAAGGGGGTTGCTGTTTGCAGGGCATTTTTTTTCTGGTGGCTGTGTGTTGACAGAATTCGGCTTGATAATTCCACTCTTAAGAAGGGTTCCTTTGCGGAGCGATGGAACTGCGTTGTTGTAATGAAACATTTGCTTACTCAGTCCCCAGGGATAAACCTTTGTTTGGCATCGGCTTTCGGCTTTGGAAACCGAATTGGAAGGTTTTTTTATGCGCGCACAAAAAAGGTTACAAACAAAAGCCCATGTGGATTTGAGAAGAATCTGAATCCACCCCAAAATGTCTCGTCCCCTTCTCCCTGTCCACATCCTTGATGATGTGAACATAAAATCATGCGAAACTTTGTTAGTTCCTCTTAACGAACGGCTGCAAAAATGAGTGGCGAAATAATTTGGCATGCTGACTAGAAAGAGTTCCATAAATAGATCAGAGGCAGATAAACATCATTTGTGATTAACATTGACTTATTGTTCTTTCAGCGGGAATTTCAAATATTTCCTAACGAATGCCCGCGTGTGTGTTTGTACCTTCCACACTCACACAGCGGGTATGTTGAGGAATAACAATTTGGTGTCCATAAATAATCAACTGTCTTAGCATGTGTGCGTTTTTTTGCCAGCGGATGCCTTAAAGTTATTTTCTCCCTTTATGGGGAATTTCGTATGCGTGGAGTGTTCGGCCATGTTCGCATATGAATTTGTTCAACACCCCCGGATTTTCATCCACGGTTTTCCAGCACGTTCGTGAATATTTCACTTTTACGCATCGCCGAGACGTTCAAAGTTGCGTAGTTAAGTCTGAAAAGTGTATTTTCATCTCGATCTTTCTCTGGGTTTCTACTAGGTACTCTGAACGCAAAGACAGTCAGAGCAAGGTAAAGGGCATTGCTCCCTGAACGGGGAGCGTTTATTTTCATAAAAAATAGGTACATATGGTATCTGACATGAGTAAATCAGCAGCAGGGTCTTTGACCACCCATGACCTCACACAGAGGATTCTATATCGTACTCGTACGAGTCATGCTTCTATGGGGTATAATTGTCAGGTGGCATCGTCTAAGTCTGCTGGCTCCTGAATCAGCGAATAGAAGGAGAATTTTTCGCCATCTACAGTCTCAACCCACTTGAATCGCGGACGACAAAGTGCAACATATCGGCTTCACTTTTTCTTGTAGTGTCAACAGGCTCACGAGCATCTCAGAAGAATTTAGCAAAAACACGTAAAGATTCTACGCCCTTTCCTCCACTGAAGTGCACTCAGTTGGGCTACCCCTCGCCATACTGAAACTCATGCTACCAAGAAGAGCAACGGGTAGATGGCGCAGTTAGTTGAGTGCCTGCCATTGGTTACAGGGGTCCCAGGTTCGAATCCTAGTGAAATAAAAAGCGAATATATTCTCTAATCTGGTCCAGTCACCATTTGCCGTTGGGATTAACTTGATACCCTGCACTAGGTATTACAATGGACCTAATATGGTCTAAGTGTACTGCAAATTTCGCTGGCAGCCTACAAACCCCAAGGAGGGCAACAAAGCTTTCAAATTGATCTCACCTAGATTCGATTTCGGTCGCCTCGAAAAAAGTAAAAAAACAGCGTTGCAGCCACTTCAAAAGTTCATTCGTTTAGTTTAGAGACCCACGATTCGCTGAGAACTTTGAGATAACAACTAAAGGGACCCTTAAGTGCCTCCTGTCTTTGAATTTAAACAAAACAAGACGTGTGTGTGTGAGATATCATCGACATTTTTTGTTCGTATGAAAGGCCTGAGGATGTGATTCTGTATGAAGTATGATATCGTTCAAACATCCGCCACGGCTTCTCTGAGTGGTGCCCATCCGAAAAGTCCAATTTCCTATGACTCTGGCGCATAAATCAGTCTTAATTTGAGCAATGACACAGCGGCTCAAAACCAACATAACTCAGGCTTAAAGCCGCTGTGTTTGGTGGTTTTGTGTCCTTCAGGAAACTTTACCAAACAAAAGGTGAACGTGTCAAAACGCACGGTCATGATGCAGTTCACATCACCCCCACGTCAGATGATCATGCCCTCGAATTGCTCATGCAGAATGAGCTGTGTGGCACGTAGTACCATCTTCAAGTTCCAGTTCAGTCCAAAAGAAGTTGGAAATCGCGCTAGTCATTAATAGTGATGGCCTGCTTCGTCAACAGGGAATATGGACCGATGTTGACGGCACACCAATAACTGACTTTTAGATAGCATGTGGATTGGTATCGTCTCAAAATCAACAATTTTGTTTCTTGACATACCAGAAATGGGCTTCATACTTAGGCGACCGGAAAAAGTACGAAGCGTTGCCTGAACAGAACATCCATTTCGACAAAATAATCTTCTCATATGCACGTGTTGTTCCACGCCATGTCCGTCCATTGTGTTTTGGCCAAGCAGACTGAATAAATGACAGCCAATTTGACAGATGAAGCTTTAACAATATGGCCGCTATCAACTGTCAATGTTCGAGAGTTCCTATATCTGACTCAGGAACTTTATACATTCTTAAACGGATATTATGAAGCCGTTAAATGAGTCGGAGAAGACTACACCCTTCGTTTTCGAAAAAATCTTCTAGAACATTGCAGAGACACTTCTTTGTAGCGGATACCAGCGGCACTATCCATCTTAGCAAATTGAACAAAGTCTTCATGTCGGGAGCATGACTTTATGTTCGTAAGGAGAGGTGTCCGTAAAGAGGGGTTTTCCACTTAAATCGGGGTGTCCGTAAATCGAGGTGTTCGTCAATAGAGTTGTCCGTAAATAGAGATGTCCTCATAGAGAGTTGTACGTAAAGTGAAATCCAACTGCATCATCAAACTGACTACTAGCTTGCGTTTCTTAACATAAGAAGGTTACCATCTTAATGGTTTACCTTACCTCAAGCGACTAATTTATGAACTGAACACATTTGTAGTAGAGTAGTGCTCCCAGTTCGGGTAGATATCGTAGTAATGGATTAAATGAGATATGTGATATTGACAATTTCACAGACAGTTAGCAACAAGCTACTTCATTTGAACATTTTCAACTCAAAGCTTTTGTCAAATTTCCGTCCACTTCTGAGTAGGCTGAGCTCCTCAACTGGCACAGGTCACAAAGTCATTCCAAACGAGCAAGACCTTTGTGTCACCACTTCAGAAAGCAAATGCAACAGGGATAATCCTCATCAATTCCAAACTTCTCAGGAAGGACAGTGACCGAGACGGCTGACAAACATCCAAAATGCTCTGATTCCGATCTCGTTAAGCACATTATTTTAACACTTCGCAGATATGTCAAGTTGTTTTCGGTATAGGGCTTTACAAAAGCCAAGGACTCATCAGAAATAACTTCTCTATAGATGAGGGAGGCATTGAAAGTGTGCCATACATCCTTAGTTGGCAGACACGAATTAATGCTTAAATTGACTTGGTTGGGTTACCCAACGAAAACCTACTCCACTTCATTCTCAGCAATTTGCCAGTCAGCTCTAAGTCCATTCCATCAACCACCATAACCGAAACCAAATCTAATTTCAAACTTCTAACCGAGTAAACACAAATACCTCACACCCGGCAGGAAAACAGAACAAAGGGTTGGCAATCTCTCACCTTTCAGTAGGTCAGCAGACAAAGAGTACAAAATCCAAACACGAGTGAGTACATAGACTCCTTGTTCGCAGGAATGTGTTTCCGTGAAATGGCGCCCAACAGTCGGTCGGAAGTTTCCCCAGTTTGTTGTGCTGCCCCAGAGGCCTTTGTATGGTTTCATAATTACTATCCTACATTCTCTGCGACTTCCTCTTCCACGCGAGGCATATTTCCGTGCAGATTTTCTCCTTGTAACCCCTTGTCTTCGTTAAGTGTACGTGAACAAGTTCACAAGCAATTTGAGACCTCAGAATGTACTCTCATCAATGCGACACGATAATCTTCCAAAGTGGACAAGGTTTATGCTTCCACTGCACAAACAAATATCAAATGACACAGACGACCAATTGAGAGTGTCTGTATTTGCACAGACAAGTAGTTTTGCATGTTCTGCAACTAGACGAGAGAGAGAGGATGGCGCGAGGATGGCCTCTATTTCTAATTATCACGAATGTCAAAGTCACCACCTACAAACAGATACTTTTCATATCTTTGCATCATAAAAACAGAACATTCATTCACTGCTCGGCGACAATCGAGAAAGGGGGTTGCACACAAGACAAAAAAGAGAATAATTATAATTGCGCCTCAGTACTGGCTGTGTGTAGAGTGAAATGCAAATGCAATTGCTATCAGCAACATATACACACACAAAGTCATACATTCTGAACATTCCGTTCAATTGTTTTGTCTTCTCTTATTTATTTCTCGCCGTAATTGTAAGCAATTTTACAATGGGCATAACTGGCGTCGTAAATTTCACTTAAGCGAAATAAATTTCAATTTCTAATGGATCCCGTGAAGGTACGAACTGAAATATGTTTGCATTAATTTTTGCACTGAACACATTTGAGGTGAATCACGGCAGCGATGACAGGGATTTCCATATTTGGGTTGGTAAAGTGATATCGTTAAAAGCCCCGAGAGATCTCAGGCGCTTTTGGATAATTGCATTTTGTCTGCAAAGGGGAATTTTTTGTAGGCTTAAAGCGTCGACTTTGGCACAGATTTTCTGTTTCGAAGTCCTTCAACGTAATGTTTTGTGCTGTGGTCTAGTTGGACTGGCTCTGTAGGTTGAAAAGCTAAGCTTTTGTACAAATGCTTGTTGATTGAAAATGAGTTAAAATTGAAGAGCATCACAAGATATAGGGTGTTTTTTTTTACTTAAAAAGGCGGATAATTTAAAATTGAAATAAGACACAGAAAGTTAAATTCTTTCGCAGATAATTATGCGAGAAAAACAATATGGCGTTGCTTCTTCTTTCCAAGTATAGAGCTGGCAAAAAGCTTCGGAATGACAGTTAATACCAAAAAAATGGCGGGTGAAGTGTCATTTGAAATCGACTCTCGCACTGATTTTGTCAAACATGCCCGAAAATGTTGACGTGAAACTGCTAAAGAGCGAGCTCTGACATTCTATGAGCTTCCTCACAATTGCCTGTGTTGAAAGACAACTCTAGAGGCAACAATCTATTGTGTTTCGCTGCCATAGCATTGCCTGTATGTCCAATTTTGACATGCTATTCACAGTGGCAATGGGTACGTTCACATTATACAAGCCGGTAGTAAGACATATCGAACGACCAAAAAATGCCTTGCGTTCACAATGTACTACGCAGTTGACGGACTTCATTCATGAGGGTAGTCTCGTGACATCAACATCGGAGCGTATGTTCTTCTTTCAGCGGTGGTGCTGTCCTAAATAAACATCGCGAAAATCTTTTTCATTCATCCGTTGATGTTCACTCGTTGTTATCCAAAGCAGAACGAACATTTGGATTGTGGTCGTACCACAGGTGTTCACATTGTACCACCTGTTGTACGACAGAGGAAAACAAATTGGTATATACGACCAGGTCGTTCGACATGTCGTACAACTGAGTAGTAGAATGTGAACGTAACTAATAATGCGTCGAGTGTTTAAGTTATGCATGCGAAAGTATTAGTTATCCTTTGTATGTCTCCCCTTTAACGTTTTGATCATCATTTGTGAAGATGTATGGACCATGCATGCCCCTTAAGTGCACCACTCGGTACCATTTTCTGGATTTAACAGTGTTCCTAAAATAACGTAGTTCGAGTTTCTTGAAGTCAACCAAATTTATTCAAGATGAATTTGCTCCATTTTTAAACGTTGGTTCACAGTATAAGCTTATTCTTGCTTGCCGACAAAAACTAACCTCAAAACAACCGAGAACTGTCAAATCCAGAAATAATGTACAGTCCTGTACTTCTATTCAAAGCAATCGGATAACTTTGAATTATCGAGTGTTCCAAGCCTTTGAGTTAGAATTAACGCGTCGTTTTGTTACGTGTTTGTTCGAATTACCATGTGCTTAAATATGTATCGATTTTTTTCGAAATATAAAGAGATTTTCTAGGGAACTCGTGACAACTTCGAATTATGGACAAGTTCGAATTATCGCATCGTTTGAATTAACGAAAGGCGACTGTTTTAAGGAGAGTCAACTCAACCTGTCGCCAATATCTGAATTTGGTCTAGACTCACGCATACTATAATACTTGATTTTCACGCATGCTTTTTAGAACACACACAACTCCTGTCTGTGAATTTTATGAAGAAAACGCTGTCAAATGCAATCAAGGCACGAGAGAAGTAGAATTTGGCTGCCTCGCTCCGTAAAGGTGATTTGTGGTCAAATCAGTCTCAGCTGCCAATTTGAAACTCGGCCTTAAAAGCAAAATACCCTGTATCACATCTGTCTATTAATTTGAGGTCTGAGTTGCTTCTTTTGACGCCAATCACTCATACAACTAATTGTCCCCACTTTCGTAAGAACTGAAATATTGCTCAGCAGGTGCGTGTTCTAACGATCCAAGGAGGAGACGAAGGCAAGTCTGGTGAATGAAATGACGGAACAATCGATTTCTTCACCTGCAACGTGTGGTTCATTCATCGAAACAATTTATTGGGAAGAGTTTCAATTCAACACGAAGGCGACCTTCATATTTAAAGCTGTCTACAGGCTATACATGGGGTTCTCATAAAAGGCATAGAAGCAGAGAGGCGTAGGGCGTAAGGAAGCAATTCAGAGACCTCTCAGACCCGTCCTGGGCATAGCAACATAATCTCACAGGATCTGCGGCAGACACTCATCAGTCTCAGAGCACACACAGAGATCCCATTGGACGAACAGTTGGAATCAACTTACACCGTGAAGATGACTATTAGTGGCGACAACTCGTAGTCAGTGGTTCTATTCTGATCGTCTTTCATACTCGAACCTGCATCGATTTGTTACGGTACCGTTTACACTTAGTTGCTGCGATTCCTCCCGCCAAGAGTATATGCAATTTGCTGTCATCAGGGTTTCCTGCGTCAGAATGACAATTTTCCGAAAACACTCAAACTATTGTTTCTGATTTACAAAGGGCGTGATCGTATTCGATATGATTCAGCAGATGGCTTTCTACAATTCTGCTTATTGTAGCAGAAAATTTCGTATTTATCAGAGCTGCAACTATAGAAGGTGGTAACATGAGCAATAGCTGCTTCCTATCGCTGACCCAGCTTCTAGTCATCAAGACCAAGCTGTCTGGCGTCCGCGATGAGATTGTCTTTATACCAATAACTCAGTCTACCTATCCTTGTACCAGCTGATTTGGATTCAATGACCCTCCTGGTTGGATCAATGGTGTAAATATGCTCGCTGTGCCCGAGCCAGAGTAGTAGTTGCATGCTTGCCTTCCACATATTTGTACAGCTCGCAGCGGTTGCCTTCAATCCCATTCATCGACATCGTGACACAGAATTTTTCTTCCGAAGGCACCAAAAATCAGCTCTGCCGTTTCACTTGTTTGCTCAGCCTTGGGCTTTATATAACAGCGTGCTATAATGGTAGTTTTTAATGACAACATTAACAACTGGGTAGCCAGTTACAGTTCTTGGGGTCCCCGGTTCGAATCCCAGTGAAAGCAAAGTCAATACGCTTATGCGGTTTTCAAATCAGGTCCTGTCACCATTTGCCATTGGGATCAATTTGAAGGCACTGAGTGGAGTTGTCGACCAGTGGCACTGGTCAGACTATGGGTGTGACAACGGAGTAATTTGTCTACGTGTGCTGTCAATTTTGCTGGCACTTACCCAACCTAACCTAAGGCTAACATTGAAAGGATAGATCTGAAAATGATGATGCTGTTCTGCTTCTTTGTAGTATTGTCGGTCGCATCTCTGACCATCTTCATCTGATGTCAAAAAATATCACATATCGCCAATGATGTGGTGTAGCGGTAATTTTAGAAGAAACGCTGACAGCTGAGGACATCTATCGGTAAATTCCGGCCGGCTTAGGTGAATTGAGAGAAACTCAACTCCATTTCATAAGTTGTTCATAAAAATGTATGATTTATATATTTGTATTAAAATGATGCTCACAAAATATAACATTATTGCGGCCATTAGGATATCCTCTCGAATCACCCTTAAAACTACGTGACCGCATAGAACATCGGCGTGAATTCCCACTTTCCCGAAGCAAGGAGCGTCAATTCGGAAAATGACATTGTTGTCCACTGGACCACATCGTCCTCCCTCCATTCCCGGCCTCATCAAAGTATTCGCACAATCACTTGCCCTCCATCGTCCTTGGAAACGTTCACCAAACACAATCGCATCCATTAATTCTGACAAGTATTGTTTCATCTCAGTTGCTGTTCCATTCAGTTGCTTGAAGGTGACCTAGTTCCCTCAAATATTACATTGATTCAAAGTTCAACTCTTGTACCCCTCTCATCGCGAGGATTTCGTGACTTCTTACTCAGAATCAAGGACAAATTGATGTAATCTTGTGATTCACGAAATTTCGATGTTCGCCATCATCGTGGCGATGGATATACACACAAGTTTATTGCCATGTTTACGAAGTAAGTAGTGAAACTTTAAAGACTCAAGGATTAGGATGTCTTGGAAGTTATTTGATGGAGGCGCTCTTTAGTAGTGACTTTGTGTTGAGTCTGGGGTGTTCTTCCACGCAAATAAGTTTGGTTGTTGCCTTGTTTGTTAACCACCAACCACCAAGGTCGATTCTAAATTAACTTGTATACATTCCTTTGAAGCGGCTTTTTGGCAGCTTTCAGACGTCTATAGATTTCTCCAAATAAACACCATAATGGGCTTGGAGTCTTCTTCGAAACATGTTCATTACAAGGTTCTTATAAAGGTTTCACTTGGTATCCTTAACCTAGCATAGAGTGAATCAATCTCACGTACACTCAATCTCGCGATCATAAAACATCCAAGGTTGCCAGAAAAACAACTGAAATTGCAAATTCACCCAAACAGGGCAGAGCACATTACGCCTTCTCTGATTTATGTTACATTTCCTTCTTACTTAAATGTGGGGCACTCATTTTGCCGGCAAAGTTCACCTTGAGCACTGCCCCCTTAACAACGAAATGGTTATTCTATTGACTCGTCTTGTTGTATCCCTTTCCCTTGAAACAGCACTTAAATGGCCTCACCGTGAGCATTTCTCTCCTGGTTTACTTAATTTCACAGAAGAAGAGTTTTATGCTCCGGCTTTACTTTGGAGTAGTCCTTCAGTTAAATGTAAGTAATCAATTGATAGTACGAGACGCCTCTGCAAAATTAACTACAGTCGAATTGACTGTTTGAGTTTCCCCCGCAATATGCAATCGATATCTGTGTGCTGACTTCATTATTTATGTACTCTAAACTTGTTTAGTTGCGCTGAAATATTGCCATAATGTGGAGGGTCATCCAATTTGTGGCTCGAAGGGTAGATTGATTGGTGAGTGAAATAGAACATCATTCAATTGACTTCCAATTACAAGTTGGCAAGTGTTGTCGGGTCTCGCAAACCAGTTGATGCCCTGGACGAGGCGCTGACACTATTGGCCTGGCCTGGCTTGGTCTGGCCAGGTTATTGAGGAAGGTGACTTTGGGAGGAAACAGTGCTGTTGTACTAAAGCTTCTTAAAGTGCCTTTCTACTTTTCGTATCTGTCGCTTATACAGATGTCTTTGTAGGACAGACGCAATTTAAAGACGTTAGTTGCTATGACACAGTTACCAGTTATGACACCGATAAGGGTTCTGAGATTCCGTCGACTCAGTCTAAACAGGTTATGCAATCGTCTCAGCACTATATCCGCCACTCAGTTAAATAACGAAGAAATAAGAGCACGAAGCTCTAGACGGAACAATATTTCGATGACTGAGCCTGATTACGAAAGCAACAGCTAGGGCACTATGGCCAACGCTGAGTTGAAAGAGATCAATCTTATTGATTGGACTTGATTCCAAGGCTGTGCGCATGCTAATATGACTCTTTGCCGAGCTCTATGCCATAAGCCCACATGATATGCCACTGAACGTCCGGCAAAATAACTATTGTAGAAACTGCGGAGATGAAGAAGAAATATAGTCTACCCTACATCTGCTCTGCTACTGTCGAACCCTAGCTGGAGTCTCTGGTGTAAGCATGTCCTCATTAAGCTAAAGGACTAAAGGGGTGTTGCAATGAAAAATCGCCTCCATTCACTTGTGATTCCGAGACGATTTAGAACTAGATTACGTCTCATTGTGAGAAAGCAACCTAAAACAGGGGACCAATTTGGTATACGTCTAATCGGTTGGATTGCGCATTTGGTTGATTGCCTGTGCTTGGCCATAAGCTGGGTCTAAGTTAGTCAAGGCCTAAAAGACAGAACCATCCTATTACCTACCTACCTACTTTCGGCTATCGATTCGAGGCAACTTGTGCCTCCAGACAAACTGCCATTGGTGCGTTTGAAGCCTAAGTAGAGCTAGTCATGGACGGCAGATCAGCACAAACAAGAATTTATTCTCTTTCTGGGCAGTTCGTAAGCTTTGCAATTTTGTTCGATGACACAGTACACGAGCACCCACATTGGGCTGCAGCTTAAATACTCGGCCATCACGCTGAGAAATATATAGCTGTTCTTGACAACGTAATACAAGACCAACAGCTGAACTCGCGGAAATATCGATAGATCGATGGACGATCGTTTTCAATGCATTCTCTTCTGTGGCGTGTTCTTTTCGATGGTGCATACACCTTGAGACGTCTGCAACAGAGCTCTTCGGATTTGCTTTACAGTTTAGCTTGGAGTTTGCTTAGATAAACGAATGTGTCGAGATCCTGAATTTGGCAAGCCTGAAACATTCCTCCAATACTGCGAAATCACGATCTTTATTAGTTTTCACAGTTTGAACAAGGTTTGCTTGTTAAACGAGCCATATTGTCTCTGGTGACAGTTCGGTTTGACGAAGTGGTTTCAAGTGGTTTTCTTGCTTATAGCTACACCAGGGTTAGTTTCTCCAGCCTGGATCAAGGCCTTTCGAGCTTTGGTGACAGCTTAAGATAAGAGGTAAGAGGCTTGATGTGCTCTTCATTCAGTTAACTAGGTGGCACTATTAAGATGGTATTATTGGCATTCTTTAATCAATTTTTGGATTCACACTTTACTTACTACTCCACTGCTGCTACAGCCTTCGATGATTCTATGAAGCGTCGCAAGATTGAAGAAAACATTGCCAAAACTGTTAGTACAGTACGAAGGCGGTTGACTGACAGATGTCATTGTATCATGATTCAGACGCAAATGCAGGACTAGCTGTGGTAGCGCTTTAAGTGCATTCAACTCCACTACAGCTTCTTACCTGCGGAGCGGACTCCATCTCTCCTTGGTTTCCCACAGTCTTTTCATGTTGCCTTGCTCTAGGGTACGTGGCTAGACGCTGGATGCAGTATAGCAGCTAGAAAGCAGCAGTCAACCACTACAACCTAAACTAACCTAGCTTAGAATATGGTTCAATTATTAGTCTTTGGCGTCTCTTTCAAACGCACTCATTCAATTTTTTTTTTGTCGAAAGTCTGCCCGAGATCTTGGGTCATTTCCGATCGGAACACTATGGATGGACACCAATGCTCTATCTAATAGGGTCTTCGAATCCGAGTCCGGTGGTTTGAGGGAGAGGGACATACTGAACCTTTCGTGCGCCATGACAAGTCAGATTGGTCTTTATAACTGCAAGCAGCGTGCCCAGGACTAACGCTAGAAAGCAACCCCAAGTTGAGTGTCTTTTGTATGCCGTTGGGCTTGGTTTGAGGCCCATATTATCTCTATTCGTAGCCTCGGTCTAGAGCATCTACCGATCTCATCTACTTTCGTTCTTTTATCTTCCTTAAAATGGGTAAAGGACAAGACCGGTGGCCCGTGGCGTTCTGGGTATGTGCTCGGCCCCAATCTCGACGTCTCAGGTTCGATTGCAGCTCTGAGCAACAAAAATAATTTTCACGACCCCACCTCTTTTGAGTCACTGACACTGCTCAGAGAGTATTTCCTGTCTAGAAAAAGCTTCTCAAACTTGGCCGTTCGCAGTCGGCATAAAACTGTAGGTCCCTTTCACTCGAGAGAGAACAATAGCACGCACAACACGAGTGGTTGCTGAGAAGCTAGGCCCTGGCCCTCTATTGGCTGTAGCGCCACCCATATATATTAAAGGACAAGACCAAGCACACTTCCTTGTGGTACTCCACACTCTTGTGTACCTCCTTTCATACACAAGCTTACCATCAATCAATCAAAAAGAATACTCCTTCCATTTGAAAGCAGAAGTTCACTTGATTAAAGAATTCAACAACTCCTCGCATGTTTTGTTCGCAGTTCAACGGTGTATCGTGATGTTCCAAGCACGATTGAGCAATTTAATTTTGTTCAGCTGTACGCATATAAAATTCAATGGATATTTCAACTAACGACATGCCGAACCGACAATGGGCACAAAAAATATGGGAACGAGGTCTATAAAAGTGTTTCACGCAATATCCTGCCGACATTCGAGTGCTCCGCAGTTCAATGAACGCTCTGTGTCACGCAGGAGGTAGACACCGTGCACCCTACCTTCTTCCATCCCTCTACAGCTCTGCACACATTTACATCCTTGATACCATCACCTTTGCGAAATGTAAATATTCTCACTCATCTGTGCGGCATGAAATTTGGCAAAAACGAAAAATTCGATCACATTTCCATTAAACGCTCATTAAACGAACGGCCCCAAGGGTTGAATGGCGTACACGCTGCTGCTGTTCAGTTCGGTTTTACGTGCCAACTTGCCTCCACTTCAGACGACGGTTCAAGAACTTTTAAGTAATAAGGTCAATGGGCTATTTGAAAACGAAAACTAATGAATTCAAATGCCAAATGGAAGGGTGGATGTACGTCGCAGGGGATGTACGTCCCGGTGTCCTTTTCGGTTTCGAGTGTGCAGCTGATTTCATCATATTCAACCGGGTTACGTGGAATTGCGCACCTTTTGATTGGAACTTGGAACGTGTGCGGAAGTAGTGGTTGACACACAAGCCTCGGGGATTATTTCATGTATGTGGAGTAAAATGCACAGTCTGTTGCACTTGAACAGGATTTCAGTTCGCAGCCGTTCAAGGCTCCGCCGATGGCCACTACAGTGGTGGAGTGTGAAACAACGATTTGTATTCTACATCTAAGTCGCGGTGATGTCAAATCAAGGACACTCTCACCGCGCATGCGGCATCTGGCTCGCCTCCTCCCCTCCATTCACTGGATTCACTACTTGCGCTGGTCCTCGCACAACCCCGTGTGCCGGGGAAGGGTGACTAGACCAATGCTCAGTTGATTGCGAGGGTATCGCACGCAGGTACATAGATGTGTACGTTGATATGAAGGCATTCATTAAAGCCGCCTACGTGAGTACTTTGAGTTTTTTCCCTCCTTTCCGATTTGATATGCTCCGCTCATTGTTCATGCGACAGAAGGACGTTCAAGGTCCGCACACACTCGCATCCTTTGAGGTCTTTGACCGGCTCGCCCTGGACCAGTCCCTTCGTTATCGATGGGTTTAGTGTCTAGAATCTGTAATGACCAAAGTATCCGACAGACAAACTTGCCCGATGCTGGTTAATTTACAGTATCTGCTGGATATCAGCGGACCAGCGAAGGATTGTGTGTCAAATTGGGCGAAATATCGCGTGGATTAGGGAATATGAACCAACGACTGCCTAGGGCAAAGTTTTTCGCATTAAGACACCAAGCAACGTCCATCGGATGGATTTATTCAAACGGGCACACGTGTGTCGATCCATTCCACTTCGTAAGTAATTCTGGGGAAATGATAATACGCCACAATCACAATCACATGTGCGCTTGTCACTCAGTGAAGTGTGCGCACATGTGGCAATAAGCTGGAAGGGAATGGACTACCACTCAATTAGTTGGCGTCTTGTCTCGCATTGCTGACTTATTTAATTATGCGAAAGTCAAAGGTAATTGCGAGTAAGAGAAAGAACCGCTGACAGGAATTGTCATCGACACTGGCTAATGGTTTCGGGGCTTGATTCCGGGCCGAGATGATGTATTTATTCGATTTTTTCCCAAAGACACGTGAAGTAAGTGTGATTTATCTTTTGACAGATGACGGAGGGGTGGTTGGGTAAATGGAATGATTGGTGAGGACGATGATGGGGACTCGTAGCAACCGGCTGGAGATGAAGACTGTCTGAGGGAATTTGTGTTGTCAGTGAATGTCATGTCTTCAGGCAGCAGTGTTTAGGTGTACACAGAAATGATTGTAAATACGTAGTTGAATATAATACATTGATGGATGCAGGGTATTAGGCTTTTGTCCGACTTAGTCCTGACTTACTATAGTGATGTTGATGATTGAAGCCCACCCAGAACAACGGGCTTTTAAGGCCAACGATCCATTGGTCCAATTACTCTATGGATGCTTGTACTGCAGACCAGTGTCACTTTTCCCTGTATGTTGTATTGCGACGACTCATTGTCACACGAAAAGCACGGTCTTTCTAAACGATTCACTTCACCCCACGGTATGCGATAAAGGGCTACACTCCATCTGTCAATAGAATGAAGAGAAGTTATACATCAACTGATCAGGCTGAGACTTGCTCTGTAAACTGGTCACTAGTACATACTATGCGCTTAGACCAACATTATATACCTTCTATCGCCATCAGGCTGGTCAGACCGACGAAGCTGTGAAGGATGACGATAAAGAGCTCTCAATGATACATCAAATTCCGCAAGGAACTGTGATGACAAGCAATTATCGAGGCGATATGTGAAGATAGTGGAAAACTCACAGGCACGACATTCCAAAGACAGCCTTCCACTGTCAGGCTCTTTTGGCACTGAGATAGAGAACACTAGGAGCTCACTTTTTTAACAATCTCACGACTACAGCAAAATGTTACGACTTTTACCGTGCTTTCACATGTCGTATTAGGGAGAAGACTAAACGCCGGAGAGTTCAAAAATAGAGGACGTGTTTCTTTGTTCTGTTAATACAATCGGTTCCCCTTCTGCCAGCGAGATTATTTATATTTACGTAAAGCCTGTATGTGCTTGGCTGCGACTTGATTCCTTTCCTGCCTCTGATTTCGGCACTTTACTCTGAATTCTCTCTGAACTCAAAACGAGCATCAGCCGCTTGGTTTAAGTACATGGCTTTCAAAGTAAACCTTATTACCTGCTTCCTTTTTGTTGCCATCCATCGGTGATCAAGACCAAGCTGTCTTACATCCTCAATGACTTGGTCTCTGTATCGGAGGTTCGGTCTTTCTCTCCTTCTCGAACCAAGAGGGCCGCATTCGAAGACTCTCTGTGCTGAAGCGTCGGTGTCCATGCGTAGGATGTGGTCGAGACAGTGTAGTCGACGGACTTTTACCTTCCGGACTCCATTCACACCCTGGTACAGTTGGTAGAGTTCTTGGTTGAGGCTTCTCCTACATTCGAATTTCTCGCAGACTTGATCATATTTTCGACGTAGAATTGTTCATTTAAAGACACCAAGAATCTGATGTGCATTCCTTCTTATCGTCCAGCTTCCAGCTCCAGAAAGCAGGACTGGCAGAATAAGAGTTTTGTAGAGCCTGATTTTGGTCCTTCGAGTCAGGAGGTTCGAGCCCAGTTATGTCGACACACCGAAGTAACATCGGTTGCCAAGGGCGAGTTCTTGAATAATGTCCCTCGTTCGAGTTCACGTTTGGCCTGAGGTAGACAAACCCTCCTTCGAAACTGCAGCTGTGATAATTTGTCCTACGCAGTCTGCGGCGGATCGTTGCTTTGTCGACAGCATGCATTTTTGTCCTTATTGACCTTAAGACCAGGTCCTACAAAGCGGTTTTAGACGCTCACACAGTACGTTGGTTAGGATCTTGTAGGCGACGTTGAGCAGGGATATGTCACTATAGTCTGTGCAAGATGGAAGGTCGCCCTTTTTGTTTGGCCAAGTGAACCTACCGAAAAAAATGAATCGTATCCTGAACCTGTGTTAAGGCCTATTCATATGAGCGGCGATTCATATCACAAGTACGAACAAAAAATTATACTTCTTGGTGTACTTCTTGGTAAACAAAGCCCTCTCTCGAACAACCAAGCTAACGCTTTACAAGACCTTAATCGTCCCAGTCCTGCTATATGGCGCGGAGCCATGGACTCTGTCAAAAGCGGATGAAGCAGCCCTTGGTTGCTTCGAGAGGAAAATTCTTCGGGTGATTTTCGGTCCCGTCTGCATAGATGGTGAGTGGAGGAGGAGATACAACGACGAACTATACGGGCTGTTCAGCGACATCGACTTAGCCAGAAGAGTGAAGATCCAACGATTGAGATGGCTAGGTCATGTAGAGCGGATGGAAACCAATGCTCCGGCCCGAAAAGTCTTCGAATCCACCCCCGAGGGACGGCGCAGTAGAGATAGACCGCGACTCAGGTGGCGCACGCAAGTGGAAAGGGACCTCAACCAACTATGCGTGCGAAATTGGAGACAGCTAGCTAAAGATCGAGGTCTGGCTGGAGACGCTTGTTGGTTGAGGCCCAGGTCCACCCCGGACTGTAGCGCCACCTTAAGTAAGAAAGTAAGTGTACAAAAATATTGGAAGTGAATTATCGAGTTTTTTTCACTGACGAACCTCTCAACCAAAGTTAGTTTGCTACTGATTTACCATAAATGTCAAAACCATTCTCTTTGCGAACTGTCAAGCTGAGTTCGCAATACATTCAGAAAATTCGCGAAGTGTCAGATTGGACCCGTAGTTATCTGCGAATGAAAACATCGCAATTCTTAGCGACCTCATATAAATGTACCTATAGGGCTGCGACGGTGTGGGGCTACAGTTCGGTCTGGGCTTGGGGCTGAACCAATAAGCCTCTCTAGCCATTTAGTTCGGTGCTTTGTTAGTTGATTGTGCTTCCAATAGAACACACTAAATCGTTAAATAAATCGATAAATAATTTTTACTATTTTTATGCCTCGGCTTAACGCCTTCTATAGGCTCTTTAGTTTAAAGCCAAGTTTTCGTACGTTCTACAAGTTGTAAAAGCGGATTACTTTGACACTGATTAGGCTTGTGTCGCTTGACAGCCCAGTGCGGCGCAGTATCTATTCTCAGCTATTCTCTCGAAGAGATCAAGGGCTTTTGCATCTGCTTTTGAAATTAACCATGTCACAGCCGGTGTGAGCTTCGATAAACTCAGATGCTCCTACTATTAAATAGAGACTAAATATTCTGCGACGACCACCTCTGCCGAAGACGTTTTGTAGCATGGCCTCATATACGTGGACTTCGTCTGTTTAGCTTAAAAATCATACAAGATTCGCACATTTTTATGAGCTATGAAAATAAACACCAGTTCAATGAGAACAATCGCAATTTTGACAAAAACCATCAAATTAAATTCATACTCATAGCGCCACTAAAACGAGTGTTTCCCACACCAAAAGCTAGTAAATTCTGTGCACAACAAATTCCAACACTCGGGGCAATGAAACTTAATCTGTAATCTTAGCAACCTGTCATGCATGCTCCGAACAGTTGAACCTCACGTCACGGGCTCAAATTTAATGTGTCGAAGGTGACTGTACAAATTGTCCTGGTTCATCATTAAAAAAATGCTGAACATGAATCAAATTGGTTTACTCGTGTCATTTCGTGCAGAGGGATCATTCTGTTAGTGGCTCCTCGTGGGAACAGCAATCATTTGTGAAATGATACATTCGAACAAGATTAATCAATGCGGTCATGGTCAACGATGGTATCAATTGAGTTAGTTTTTGTGTCGCATTTACAACTGCAATTATTTTGAATGAGCCATATAAAACATGCACAGCACGGAATTGGGTTGTTTTGATTTTTTTGGGAATTTACGTGGTCAGCAACGAGCTGGACGAGTGAATAGATTCGTTATTAATTTTCAATTAAATTTGGGACATGATGAACCTATTCATACCAGTGACGGATGATGATATTTTAAGAAGTCAATCGCATTAGCACCCTCAGCGTCACACTTGTTTGCTGATGCCATTGGTTGTAAATAACGTGTTATTTTAAATTGGTGTCCATTCGTAGAACTCATATATGTCCATAGTGGACATATGGCCCCTGCTTGGTAAATTGCACCGCAAAGCAATATTATCTATTTCTGTGGGCTTCTTTCATTGAATAGAAATGCACGGCCTTATTTCAGAAGATGAGACTAGGGTTAGGACCTGTTCAATAGCAGACTGCTGCAGGTTCATGGCAAACATTTGCTACTTCTTTGGTATGGCGTAGCATCAGATGCTCATGACCTACTTTTTTAAAAGGAACCACTGCCACCAATCTTGCAAAATGTTTGAATCAGACACTCGATCGGTCCATCGAATTCAATTTGGTTTACATTTCCAATGGCCACACCACGCTAAGTATGATAGGGATGCTTCCGTTGCTCTGCTCAAGCTCTCTAATGAGTATTAAAATTTTCCGATTTGAACATCATTCCAAGCACAAATCAGCACATAGAGATACAGACTTCTAGCTCCAGCATGTGCACTGTATGTGATCACACTTTTGAGCAGAAATCATCAAGCAGACATAGCTATCCGCCCTTACACCTGATTAGACCCTTATTCCAATGACAAATTTGTCGGGCTCATTGACAGTTAATCACAACATTTTGATAATCAAGAAAACATGAGAATGAGATTTTCCGATTGGTCCACTTAGTCCGACAAAAAACCGCTGGATGGCGCAGTTGGTTGATTCCCTGCCCAGGGTTACAGGGGTCCCAGGTTCGAATCTCAGTGAATGCAAAGTTAATATGCTTTTATCCGGTTTTTAAATCTCGTCCGGTCACCATTTGTAGTTGGGTTCACATTAAAGACACTGAGTATCACAATGGACCAACAATGGTTTCGTTGGCAGCCCAATAACTTAACCCGACCTTGTCCGACATAACCGTCTTTATTGTCTCTTGACCTGCCTCTTAGCAGAAGTCTTGGTTTCTGGTTTAGGACAACTAACCGCTTCACTTTACTCTTGTAAAATTTTGAAGACATACAACAATTCATTCACAAGTGGCACAAGTTATAAAAAAAACGGGTCAAAAGCTGGATCCCTGCGTGGTGCCAAATATTACTGCAGCCAATGCGAAATGTAGTATTTCAGATTTCTTTCTCTACAGTCCTGTAGAGTCTGAGCCTCAACCCACAAAGTTTCCTCTGGCTGGCTGCCCCGCGCTGTCTACAGAATTACAATGCGAGCGTCCTCTTTTACTTTGTTGGCGCTACAAACCGGGATGGACCTGGCCACAACCAATTAGCGTGTCCAACTACCCCCATCTCTGGCTAGCTGTTTTAATAATTTTCCACGCCAAGTTGGTTAATGTTCTTTTCCACTTGGGTGCGCCACCTTAGATGTGAGCGTCCTTTGTTACGTTGTCCCACTGGTTCGAGGTCAAAGACTCTTCGGGCGGAAGCTCTAGCTTGTCTACATGCTATAGTCACTTTCGGGGTTGGATGTCTAGACGCGTGGCTTGGTTCATTTCATTGTCTACAGTACGTTTAGTTCATGAGTGAATCTTCTACTCCAGATCCCATAAACGCAAAAAGGACCAAATATCGCACGCAGACCTTTTCTCTCGAAGAGACCAACAGGAGTTCTCTCTGCTTTTGTCCGTGACTCCGTGCGTCTAGGACTGGTTTGATCAAAGTCCTATTTGGTCTTAACTTGGTCGTTTGTGAGACAGTTCCTTCACTCAATGACCTCGTAGTTCGTAGTTCATAGAAACAGTGGTTCGCAGTAGTTATTCTGCGTTTGATCTAAAACAGATGTTTTCGTACTGTTAACTGCGTAGTCGAGTTTAGCAAAGTTAGTCTAAGCTTTTTTTGACATTGAAGGTGTAGAAGCCAAACGTCCTCTGCCACGTTGCTCAACAACACAAGATGATTCAAAAACCCGAGGACCCGAAGTGCCAAGCAACGATTTGGCAAGAATCTATGAACAGACTCATTGGCTTTCTCTGTTCCTCCTTTGGCCAACTGCTCCGTGCTACAAACATTGAACTTTTAAGAGATTGGTTTGAATTATGTTTATTTGAGAAGGCATTAAGCCTTTTGTCAATAAGAAGGTCTGGCGAGACCCTTTCCATTTTTGAAATGTTCGTCTTAATCAAATTTTCTAATCGCTTCAGTGTTTATATTTTGATTGCTTGAGTGTAGACAATTAATTAAAGAATCTTAGTTGATCAGGAAAAAATAGTTCTACAACAACCTCTAGAGTCAATGGAGTGTGTTTGGCTAAACCTACTCATTGACAGAAGTGTTAAAAGACCACGTTCGTGTAAATCCTGACCATGGCTACGTTTTTAACTGGTCATGCGGAGGCAAATTGTCTTCCAAGCCAACCACTGACACTACTTATCCACATAAGCGAGTGATTTGACGCATCCCCATAAGTAGCAAACCAACCAACCAAATCGCTGAACCCAACTCTTTAATCCAGAATTTGACTCTTTCCTAAAATGTTCCAAGCCCCATTCAGAGAATTAGGTGCAGGACGTTCAGCATCGTCGCTTGAAGAAATGACAACTAACGAAGCAAGTTTGACCTTGACACATGTCACTAATGACAGATGAACTGTCAAAAGCGGAACACTGACAAATCAATAAGCAAAAAAGAAGAAATTACATAATTTCCAATTCTACATCAACGACAGTCGCACACAGCGAAAGATGACGAAATGCGGGTCATTGACTCATCCCACACCCATCGACGTTCTAAAAGTTATGACAGCCACTTACTGACCGACAGACCGCCAAAATGTCAATGCAAAGCAATAACCAATGCCCAAATGAGTGCCAAACTTTTCATCATTTTTCGGTTGAAGAACTTAATTGGCAGCCGATCCGAGCCACTGCACTCACTGATTGAATCTGGAGAGCCATCTCTCCGCTTGTACACCCTCCACCCGAGGCGGCACACTATCGCACCGCAAATTTGTCCGGCAATATGCGTTCATTAAGCCCACTCACACACGCACACGCGGTTGAGTGTATGTATAATCTCAGCTTATGGAACAATTAGCACTGCACGAACGTTTGACATAAATACAAGCTGGTGCTCTGGTCCGGCATGCGGCACGTTATTCTTGCAAACTTTGTAATTCTCGGATGGGAGATTTCGCCTCACCTGTCGACACACGGCGCAGAGTGTGTGTAGATTTTTGTTTATTTCAATATTTGCCTTGTTAATCACAAGCGTATCGATTGCCGGATCTAATTGAGTTACGGCCGTTCTGTGCGCGGCTGCGACGCTCTCTCAGCACTTCGCTGTGTCGCCTATCGCGCCTCGCATTGATGGCTATTGTGTATCTTACATTAACGTGTCAGAACAAACACAAAACAAATCCGAATCGTGCTTGCAGCGCACACATCGACATGAATTGAAGTCCGAAGGTTGCCATACTGTGGCTCGAATATTTTGTGAAACTGAGCTGGGTCACGTAGGATCACAATAATTTCTTTTTGAACTCCACTCGCTGCGGGCGCGAAAAGCTGTTCAAAATTTGTCCAAACGCGAGTTTATGCTTCGGCCAGACATGAACGGGCAATTAGTCAGGCAAACAGTGGAGTTGGACGAGGTACATCTAATGGATGTCGGGTGAATTTTTGAAATTATCTTCTTGCTGCGCCATTTTATGGAGCGGCATAAAAGTCAATGGGCCGACTATTGATGGTGCCCAGCTGTAACGGCGGGTGGCGCAGCACAACAAGCCCTCAATGTCAAAGTTATTTTGAGTCAGGAATTGCTTCGGAATACTTTCGTGTTCACGCGAAGACTGCGACGGACATGTATTCGGCACCAATGCTTGGAATTCCTTTCGATTAGACAGGCGAATCGGGTAAACAATTCGTCGACGTAAACATGCTCGGCGTTTATTTAGTGCGGTTTCCGTGTGGCTTGGGTTACTGTATACAGGTGCTCATCACATGTAGTCCATACGTCATGCGAGGGGCCAATTTTTTGTTTTATTGTTGAAAAAAAAAGAACGAAACCATCGAAATTACGCACGTTTTGAGTTATTTTTTGGTTCAGAATTTATTTTTGTACTTGTTGTTTCCAAGTTCGGACGTGACTTGTTGTTCTGCTTACGAATGTAAGGACATTAAAAATGCACGCGTCTTGTTATGGGAACGGAAAGTGTGTCCTTGACTTTGTGGGGGATACCACATGGGAGGACATTTTATGTAAGCACTCGACATCTTGGGGATTGAATTAATTTCATTTAAAGTTTTTTTTTCTTGTCGGGCCGTAGAGGGACTTAGAATGTCATTCATTTGATGGTTCTAAACGTTATTGGATCGATACAATTTTCATTTCTGAAATGAGTGGAGTGAAGCCAATGTTCCGACCTTCGATGACTTTTCGACACAAATCGGCCAATGAGTCGATCGTTGCTTGACGAATATCCGTTTTAAAAGCCTCAATGGCTTGGGGATTGCATAAAGAAACACGATCTTTCGCAAAGCACTGCAAAAAGAAACGAAGAAAAGGTATGAATACCTCGTTGAGTTCTATTTTCTTGCAGTAAGACCGAAAAGGTCGAGTTAGCGTGGTATTTGATCGTCTTGTTGACATCAAGTTCCGATTTGAAACCCAAGAAATTCGCTTACCATTTTGCTATGACGATGAGAACGGTCGCCGGTGCTGTGCACCTAACACCAGTCCAATTTGCACATCATACACTGAATTTTGTTAATCCAGTGGTCTTACGGAATTTAGCGTCAATTTGCAAATATTGGTTTACCAGCGCCCTATTTTTCTTCTTCTGATGGCGCTACAATCCCGCGCTACTCAAGATAAGTTGTCTGATGACCTTCCCCACTGTGCTCTGAGTGCTTTGTAGGCGTCCACTCTAACAGACTAACAATCAGACAAAATGCCAAAGCAAAGGAATATGCAGTATCCAAGGTTAGGTTAGGCTAGGGGATGGCGACTCAGCCTCACATAGCCAGCCATTTTATTCCCACTCCCAGTGGTATATAAAACAATCTTGTAACAATGATTGCACTAAAACGTTACAACGTCGGGAGGTTTGAATATCTTAACCCTTAAGGAGGAAGATTTCACCAAGATGTTGGCCGCCTGCACCCATTTGGGTAATGAAAATGTGAACTGCCAAACAGAGGGATACGTCTACAAGCGGCGTCTAGGTGGTGCTAGCATCATCGACTTTGGCAAGACCTGTGCGAAACTGATGCTACTCGTGCTATCGTCGCCATTGATTATCCCCAAGATGTCTACGTCATTTCCTCAAGCCCACTTGGTCAGCGTGTTGTACTGAATTTCGCCAAGTACACCGATGCCACTCCTTTTGCCGAACGCTTTACTCCAGGTGCTTTCACCAATCAAATTCAAGTCGCTTTCCGTGAGCCACGTTTATGGTTGTTAGCGATCCATTGACCGACCATCAAACCATCATTGAGGCTTCGTACGTGATCATTTCTGTCATTGCTTTCATCAATACCGACAATTCATTGCGTTATGTTGATGTTGTTATCCCAGACAAGTCTCTCGATTGGTTTAATGATTTGGTTCTTGCAACGTGTTGAAGAGTGCGAGAAGGAGGAAGCTCGTCCACCAGTTAAGGTTGAGGAGGTTGTTCATCATCCAGTTGAGAAACTGGGTTGTTGCCGCTGACTGAAACTAATATCGCCACTATTGACGACTTCTCTGATGACAATGTTAAGACATCATGGGGTGGTGACAACTTTTAAGCAAAAAGTCCACTAAATCAACTTTTGTCGCTAAGATCGTTGTGCAGTAGGAAGCAGGCCTAGTCTATGAGCACGTATCAAGTATCAAAGAGTATCAAAAGTATCAAAAGATGTACCAAACTTTTGATGAGCATTCAGTTGAGAAACTTACTACTTACACCGAGTCAAGAATCCCTGTCCCTGAATCGGTGTAAGTAACAATATACTAAGCAATGTTGTTCAGGGAGTATTTTGCGTTGAATCTATAGATGTATAGTCCAAGAAGTTCTCGTTCTCCATATGCCATCAAAGATTGTACACTGTCTAGAAAAGATCAAGGGCCTTTGCAGCCGCCCTTGAGATGTCTTCGCGTCAATGAGCTGAACTGCGGTGATTTATTGAGCTTGACAGAGAGCTCTTGAGCCTTGAGCCCAAAGAAACACTGATTGTTTGGAGTAATTCTGCATCCATCCTCGTTACTGATGGAATTCGCAGACTTTATGTGGAAAGAGATATATACGAAGTCTTTGAGCACTTAGAAATTATACTTGCCCTAGCTGTTGAAGGAGACTTCATCGCTAAGCCGAATTTTGGTCACCTCCGGTGTAATCTCATCATAGGGCTCATTAAGTGCTCCCAGTGATCATCGCAATGTTCGGCCTATTTCAGCAGTTGTACGCACTTTTAGAAGATCGTTTCGCTTGTACTCTGCACAATCTGCACCAGAATGACGCTGTGTAGCCGTGTTACGTACTTTTTTTTATATTGACGGCTTCGGTAAGGCTTATCAATCGCATGATAAATCAAATAAAAGAAGAAAATATCGTGTATATATCCTCATTCCCTGTTGAACTGCAGAAGTTCTTGAGCGACTTGAAGTGCAGATCAAATTCCAAATGGAAAAAAAAGTCACAATGTGGTATGCCCAATACTGTACTCTCGGTGGACTCGATAGATGTGGATCTGCTTAAACGCTTTTGCTACTAGTAGTCACAGTTTGTGAAGAGAGTGAGCGTGTATTCCACTGAATATGTTAGGTGAGGTTGGATGGGTTGACTACCAGTTGGAAGCAGTCACACTTAGGCCAGATTCGACTCGATGTGTCACCACGCAAAATAGGCCAAACCAGTTGGTGCCTTTCAAGACACAAAAGCAAGTGGCCCGAATAGGTCTTTAAAGCCGTGGACTCTTAGTGACTTCTTCGAGAGGGGGAGACTGCTTTGCAATAACCCAGCACATGTCTCGCCTCTGCAGTTCTACAGACGTTAGTGTATCGAAGTCGTAATCATGAGGACTGAATTCCGGTCACAAGTCATTCTGATTAGCTTCTACCAATTGAGGGGTTTGGATCGAGTGTATGCCATCATTTCCATTGCCTCCATCTGCCTCATCCATTGCCGTTAGACCATCTACGATTTGTTTGAGTAAGCGCTTTAACCTTCATTAGATTGACATGGACGGCAGATCTGCATCCGAATGAGTCCTTTCTGGTGTGTTCATTATCTTCTCAATTCTTTGCAATGGCACAGTGTTTTGGAGCACACATAAACTGGATGCCTAAATACTTGACCATCTCTGTAAGGAGTAGGCTGCAAATTGTCCCATTTATGTGTTCTGTGTCCGTTTTTAATGAAATTCGAGGTTTTATAACAGTTTCTACTGTGAAACTTGAATACAGAGAAAAAAATACGACAGTCAACATGTCACCGTGCACTCCTATAAACTTTATTTTCATCTTTACTGTCTTCGGTTGAATGAAACCATTCGTTATTTTTAATTGTTGAAAAGTCGATGTCTTGTTCGAGGCAGAAAGGGAACGAAATATGTCTTGTGAAATACATAGCACATCGTCAAGTCTAAAGTTAATTTTTGACCATATAAGACCATCAAAGGCTACCGTAGTTAGCTCGTTACGAATCTACGACACATCCTTATTTCACCATTTCAACACGTTTAGTGGTTTTTAAAAAACACATTTTGCAAAATGGCAGACCGTTAACAAAGGAAGACAGTCTCGGATGACTTGACATGTGTAGCTGAACCAGGGATGTCACGAATTGAATGACTTCACCCCAAGTTGAGTGTATCCCAGCCCCATTTCATATCCTCCCATATATGCACGACAGTACCTACTATCCATTTGCGAAAAGTTGACACTACACGATGTCCACATAATGACAAAGTGTCCATCAGATGTCGTTCCACTTCCAACGAGTTCTCTCGAATTCCATTGGCAATTTGTCAGAGAAAAGTTTCTCAGTTAAGCCCAAATCCACTTCCCACACCACACCATGTTCGCGAGATAAAATCTCTCATCTTTAGAGGTTCTTGGCTTCTCCTCTGCGAAGAAGTGTGGCAGCACTCAGCGCGCACGGGTCGGCGATTTAAATGGATCCATGCCGGCAATTTGATTAATTACCCACTCGCTCGCACATGAAATTGCTGTCAAAGCCCGTTTTCGAACTTTAAATTACCATCGGTTCACAGCGATGCTTGATTCTCGAGCAAAAATCAAGAAGACCCCTTGTCTTCGCCGAACCGGACTGAACCGCCTTCGACGTTTGATGCTATTCAATCAAAAAATGCCTCATAATTGATGGCTTGGCATTTTTTTGCGTTCGCTCTGCGAAACACATTCGCAAATGAGTCGCCGGCTTGCGATACATAAAAAACCAAACGAGACATTCTCCATCCACACCCTTCGCTCCGGCACACTCGGGCTGAATGAAAAGCAAAAAAAAAATGTACGAAGTATATATGAATGAGTAACAATCACGAGTGTGAGACGATATAAAATACTAGCTCTCTCAGCGAATAGTTGGCACGCTGCCCGAAAAAATTTGATGCGAATTTTGTTATTAATAAAAAAAAGACGGCGGAGAACAAAATCAACACCCAGCAACGAGGCAGGGCACACCTACCGTCTTATCACCCGCGGAGGTGTCTCTCATCGGAAAAGGTGATTTAGACGGGGCAATTTCCATCGCACACGATTAGCAGTGCATATATCGTTGGGCGGCGTATGGGCGGGCGAGAGCTCCTCTTGAAGCATTTATGTTCTCTGGATGTGGTTTGTTTTACATTTATAAGGCCTCCTTCCTTACGACCTGCTGATGTAAATGGAAGGGGGCCTATGTTTAAACGAAGCGCCAATTGTTTTATAAGTCACCGGAAGGCGTGCGAAACGATTTGCTCGGATATACTTTGTCTGAGAACACGAGCGTTCGTCTACGCTCAGTCACGTCTCGATTGATTTTATGCGGCAGTACGTTAGCTTGCTGATGTAATAATGTGCATGCAAGTGATCATAGGCACAAGGTGTGAAAATTCGTCAATACCGCCACATGATCCACCGTGCGAAAAAATTCGTGTCGAAAGCGTCGCTGAGTTACGCGAGTCAGCAGATGCCTCATGACAAGTGTTTACTCTTAGCTTGTGCTTCTATTGTTGGTGTTCAGAGTTGTGTGGACTAATTTTCATGAATCAGCAAATCCCGTTGAGTAATGAGGTTTTATTCTTTCGATGGAAGCAGGCGTGAAGACGCGTGTTGTGCTCTTACGAGTGGAAGAGGGCAACTGCGTTATGTAAATTTAAAACGATTAATTTCCGTGAGCGTTGTCAGCCAGTCAAGAGAGCTGTTGCGGTGAAAAAGAGGGTTCGGAATCGAACCATCGACCTTAAGATTAGTAGTGTATTTATCTAAGATCTCCGGCATTTCTTCGAGATCGAAATTAAAGTCCAACAATCGGACGCAGGTTCGACACAGAGCCCTTTGGACAACGCAACAGAAAACGTCATTCAACGAGATGGCGTATATTGAGGCCCAGGTCCACCGCGTCGATCAAAGAAGAAGAAACGGACTTTGGCTGCAGGGGCTGACCGAAGACGAAGAGGTGTGCGATCTGAATGTAGCCACATAGTTACTGTAGAGTCTTTCAGCCATAGACAAAAATCCACTTCTCTTCCTCTTTAGAAATTGGCAATTTGTACAGACAGGCTTCATGATTAATGTCTTCTTCCATTCAAATACTTCCACGGGATGTGGATAGAAGAAGTCGGAAAAGTTATCAGCGATGAGAATCCCATTCGTTGGGGACATCGCTACAGCTAACCATCATCTAATCAATGTACAAAATGCAGCTTTTCAACACAGACTTAGGCAACTCTCAACATCCACTTTGTCTGCTTAGATTAAGCAGCCCAGCACCAGAGACATATTTTGCAATTGCCACTCATGTCAGCAGGATGAAGAATGAGTTGGAGGAAGAAGGGCATTGAATCATAAAAATCCTTCTCTGCCTGTGCACAAACATATGCACACAAAAGGATATATGCCATCATGAGACCTGAATAATGTCAGCGCCAACCAGGGCTCTCTTTAACTGAAAATCATCACACCTTGATTTAAGTTTGACTACTTTCAGCAGTGGCCATAAGAATAACTAGAACTAGTAGCTCTATGTTCAACATTACACAGCTGTTGAGATCTGTTTTTTTTTTTTTAGCCAATTTCAGTTTAACCTGCCTTTAATCCGAGTTAGATTCTAAGACTCTTCGTTCTCCTCTATGGACAGTGGTTCAAATAAATAGAAATGCTTTATGCGAACTTATGCATTCCAACTGTTGACAGCTGTCTCAACTTGGAATGGTAAAAGTTAGATTGTTTGGCGAACAGCTTGAAAATCAACTTTACCTCCTTTCAGAGTGTTTCACCTGAGCTCGTGTTTTCACATACTTACTTGAGACTCACTAGATTGGCAATTGCCAATGTACAGCGATGTTGAACTGTTGATCCATCCAACCGTTCACCAAAGCCCATGCGATCGGCCATAAACTGATATAGGTTAAAAAAAAGTCGTATCGCATTTCTTACAATGCTCCACAAAAACAAAATCAGGAGCAACAAATATCAGATATGATCTGCTACTCTTGTTCAAAAATTTAAAATGTTTGTTGTCACAATTTTAACACGGCGCGAAGGTGTGATGTCACAGTTTGTATGTATATTGTGATGTTTTTAAAACCCGAATGTATCTTGTCTGTCCTGCAGTATGAGCCATCTGTAATGCAATAAAGTTATACAATGACGCCACTTACTCTTAGAGTTTCTTGAATGAGAAACGTTTTATAAATCTACCCAGACGTCGGCTCATAGACACTCCGTGGTGGCCAGTTGCGTCGTGGGTTTGTGCGTCGACCCCAACACACTTGAACCATGACAACGTAGGTTCGATATCTAGTCTGAGCGACAAAAAAAAAGCAATCATTTTAGTGCCGCACCAATTTTGAGTCACTAACAATGCTCAAAGATTATTTCCTGTCTAGAAAAAGCTTCTCAAACTTTGCCAATCGGAATCGGCACAAAACTGTAGGTCCCTTTCACTCGTGAGAGGACAATAACACACGCAACACGATTGGTTGCTGAGAAGCTAGGTTCCGACCCTCTACGGGCTGTAGCATATTGTTATTATTCGGCTCCCATACTGTGAAAATTGTATTCGTGTTTTTCTAGCTCTATATGCAGTGGTCTTCGTTTCTTTTTTGTTGTGCCTGCAGTTTCTGTCATTGTTGGGGGTACCCATGTGACTTGCGTGGTTGCTTCTGCTTATCTGACAGAAGGATTGTTGTTCATTTTGGTTTAATTGAGCGCCACATTACCAGCCAGGCTGCTAATTGAATCTTCTGTTTGTACTGAACTTTAACTAATTTAATGAGACAAATGTGTCCTGTGCTGAGAAGCTGGGCCTTGGCCCTCTATTTGCTGTAGCGCCACCCCTTAAATAAGTCCTGATTGATGTGGTAGGCACTCACGTTTGACTGTCCAGCTGGCATGGCCATGATTAAATCATCAAAGCGAGCAGCTTCGTGTATAGCTATTGCAGTGATTTGGTACTCCAAGGGACATCGTCCAGCCATATTTTCAAATGACAAACCTTGAACCAAACGTATACCGACTCGGATAACAGTTCCGTTTGACCACGAATTGAATGCAAATTCAATATTGCATTTCATCAATATCAACCGAGACTTGTTTGAAGTTTAAATAGAAATCATTTCAAAGACTCAAGTCACAAGATGCACGAATTAAAACGATCTGATGCAATAAAGTCTGTGGACAATGAAATAATAAAGTGTGTCCGTTAAAGTGATCACACATTCATTCATTCCCATAAATTTCTCAGACGAAACAAAAAAATGCATCATTAAACGTCTGAGAATGTATTTCTCCACCGGGCAAGCAGTCCTTCGATCGTAATTTAATTAATAATCTTCAAATTCACGATGAACACACTCAATCAATGGCATTTGATTTTATATTTTGAATGTTAACATGTCAATTAAAATGCTTCGGTCCATTGAGTTTAATTCCTTGACAACGTGACCGTATCTTCTGCTGAGAAACTACACCAGCACGCTGGTAGTCGTGAACAAGTAGGTCAACACATTTCATCAGAACATTATTTCAATGAAGAAAGGAAACTCAATACCACCCCAATTGTGAGGAGTATCCTACTGAATGTGTAGAAAGTGCCTAGTCGCATGCACATACGTGCCATTTGTCAGACACTCACAGGTTTTCATTGATATTCCTCGTCACGACAGAAAAAAAGAGATAAACAATCAAAACAAACTTGATTCACAAGCAAAATAAAACAAACATCGCGATGATGATAAAGTTATCTAAACATTTATTAGCGTGACGTTGTATTTACACTTTCCATCTCTTCAGTTTAGGACTTTGTTTGGATGGATTTCTGTGACTAATTCGATAGTTTCAAGTGGCGAGGGGCTTAACTGCTTCCCCATCCTGTCAGCGCCAGCCTCTGACGTACGTTTCACTATGCGCGTGACCCAAGATACGCACATAAAGTGGGTACATAGATAAATTTGAAATACTTCTCGTTCGTTTCTTCCTCAATTATTTGGAAACAAAAAGACATAAAAAATGGACAAAAAATATGTTTTAAATGACTAAAGACAAGAAAACTGTATATACCAATGGAGCACACATATGCACTCGGTTCTGCCTCGATCAGAAATTCATCTCTGAACTGTGCTCCTCGCACACGTCTACATGTTTCCGAGCAACGATTGATTAAAAATACATTTTCGAACACCCATTCGACTCAGATTCGAATTTTTCATGTGCGGGAGGAGGCCCACTTCAAGAGCGACAGCGAAGAGAAAGAGAAAACTCAATACATACAATTTCAAAAAAAAAAAAACCAGAACAGCACGATCGAATGGCTCTAAGGCACTCGACAGCGAAAAAAACGAACAGAAAATTCATACAAGGGCCAGAAAACCGAATGACTCCACAGAAAAGTTCGAGTACGATGAAATTTTCAGTCAAATTTCGTTATTCCTCTCTTGTGTTCATTAATGCCACTTGATGCCATCGGATCTTTCTTGCTTCGCTTCTGCCTCGCATTCGGTCTAGACACTCAGAGATATATAATTTATCATACATAGATACGTTTTTTTTTCGTTTTTTTTCGCATAGTGAACTGGAGGTCGATTTGTGCACACTGTTAAATTAATTTATTGAATCGCAGACAATAAAAGAATACAATTCTATTTATTGGGATATCGAAAAGGGACAAGTAATATAACACAGTCAAGCAGAAAAAAAAGCAGAACAAAAACTCGACAATCTCTTAGATACAAATTCGAGCATAAATTTACCCGACCGATCAGTCGAAGATTGACGAGTTTCTGAGGCACAACGGCTTTTCCTCCTGAGTGTATAATTTCACGGTTTATTTATTTTGACTACTAATTCAAGAGACAAGAACAATAATTTCATATGTGTTGGCAAATCAGAGACAGTAAAAGAAGAACCGTCAAAACTGCAGACATTGTCGCATCGTAAATTTTCGAAATAAATGTGTTGAGAAATTTATTCAATCCATGAAAAAGAAAATGTGCGTTCGCAAATCTTAATGCTGTGCTATTTATAAGCGTGTTTTTAGTAGTCCTTGCATTGTTACGCCCCTTTTTTTCGCTTGGTGTCACGTACGTCGTCGCTACGTCGAGAGAAAGTATATTTTAGATTTTCACTCAAACAGAATACATTCATATATCCTCCTTTTTGTAGTAAATACTTAAGCGAGCGAAACATAAGTTTATCTTACCAAAAAACCATCACAATCACGTAAATTGAGCGGATTTTTGGTCTTTTTATAAACAAACAAAATCACGAAGGAAACGGTGGATAGATATAAAATACAAAACCAGAACGTCGCGAGTGTAGAATAGAAGATATTCGAGTAAATATTGTATTTAACTATAAGGTGTTTCAAGATAAAACGACGAGATACAGTTTGTGGAAATCTTTACGTCGGCTGAAATCGCGGAGAAACATTCATAAAATTCTACAACCGTCCATGCCATGCGCGATAAAATTTCTCAACTCTTTTGCCTGCAAAAAAACGCATGCAAATTTAATTCAGATCATAATCAAGGTGAATTTTTACTCAAAAAATATTGATTGTAGATAAATCCTGTTTATGCACCATTTTTTCTGAACAGAATAGAATGTGCAAAATTTTTACAGTGCGTGATAGGAATTTAATTAATTCAAATATATTGTATACACACATAAATTAAAAACAAAAATAAAAAAAAAAAATGTGTTTTGTCTTGTCTTTCAAGGACATAATGTGCCAATTAAAGCCGCGGCAAACGGGACAACGGGGGCCAATGGGTATTTTGGGACAGAAGGGCCCGAAGCGACAGAGACCGACTCATCAGGGCCCGGGGGGATGCGGAAGTCGTTGGAGGGGAAGGGCACAACGTCGAACGACCCTATTCACCTCCAGAGACGGGTGGGACTCCTCAGTGGGGTGGCTTTAATTGTCGGGACTATGATAGGTAAGTTCATTTTTCATTAAAAATTTTCATTTTTTTCCTGTAAATCTGTGTCAAAATTCATTTGAAAAAAAACTTCCCCCCCATGAACGTTTTGACAGACTTTGAAAGGTAAACTATGAATATTCCAATCCAATTTCCTATTTAAAAATAGCCACTATGACGTTGGCAGAGTTGAGCGAATCTTTTTTTGTTTTGAAATGATTTATGAATTAGCACAAACGGCTCATAAATACCGCAAGTGGGCGATTGGAATTTTATATAGCATCCATGCCAGCGAATTTTGAGGAAATCAAAAAGCTGTTAGATGTGTTTTTCGTTTTCGTTTTCTTTCAAACTGTGTGAGGGGATTGGCTTTGATGGATCAGAAAATGTGCCAGAGTGGTTCAATTAGCTAGAGTTCGGGAGATGGCAAGTTTATAGCAAAAATAAATTCTTCAGATTCTTTCGAAAATGCTTGTTATTGCTTTTACTTAAAGGAGAAAGGAAATAAGATAAATATTTAAGGAATTTATTACGTATTATATAGTTAGCCCTGCACAAGACCATTCAGCCTTTCTCCTTAATCCTAGAAGCACGCTTTTAACACTTTGCTAGAGGTAAGGTGGCTGAGTGGCTGAAGTCACTCTTAGGCCAAAGAAGGACCATTGTAACACCTCGCAGATTGACTTCACCTGAGACTAGAACCAGTGTGAGCTTGTAATAAAACTTTTGAAGCGACCTATGCTGATGGACCTATGCTTCTTGAGAATATTAATTGAGACTATTGAAATAGTAGGCTCCTAGGAATTAGTGCCTACGACTTGCCAGAGCGCAACACGAGCAGAGTAGGTGATTTTTGAACAAACACTCCTCTTCATCCACACAGCTGTTGGAAAAATCGGGACAGACCTCCATCGGGCATGAGAGGAGGACAGACCTCCATCGGGCATGAGAGGAGTGTACGGTTATGACACCGATGGTCCTTAGTGAGGGTCTGCTGAGATTAGGTTAAGTGATGGCGATCTATTCTTTGCTTTAAGGCATGTCGTGCCTTCTAGCCATTTGTGGTTCGTGTTTTTTTACTGTGCAAATCCTAAGGAGAAGGTAGGCTCTAGCGACCGACAGAGATGACTTAAGCTTCTGTTCATTGGTTCTCTCAGATTCTGGAAAAAAGTAAACCCTTAAGTTAATTTTTCTTCGCGGGCAGATGGCGTTATTAGATCAGAGAAGGTGCATGATGGCGTTTCACCACCTTCCTTCCTCGTCTCGGCAACTTCTGTTGAAATTATTGCAGCGAAGTTCTAATCTACATCCTTGAGTTCAAATGTCACAGTAAAACTCCGATGAGGGTCTAACTGCAAGCCTCTACTGTCTGATCAGACTGTGCCAGGGTTCATTGTTGAGGCCATATTTTTTATTTTAGTAAGGCAAGCGAAGCACTGGTGGCGCCAACTGCTACAAACTTGAACTTCTGTGTCTGGGTTCGAATCCCAGTACGACGAAAATAATTTTCACGGCGCTACCTCTTTCAAATCACTGACAATCCTCAAAGACTAGAACTGTCTAGGAAAAGCTTCTCAGACTTGGCCGTTCGGAGGTGGAACAAAACTGTAGGTCTGTAGAACATGAGAGAACAATAGCAAATGGTTGCTGAGAAGCTAGGCCCTGCCGCTCTACGAGCTCTCGCGGCACCCATTTTATTACAAATAGCGACAAGGCTCAAATGTTGACGCCATAATTGTTCCATATTAAAGCATGTGGTGCCCTCCATATCCCAGCCTTAAGTTACATTTACCAGTAGCGAAAGTCAGAGATCGGCTAGACCCGAAAAGAGTGATGATTCTTTCCGTATCCCTTCTCGCGAGCTAGTGAACCTAGCAGTTTTTTGAAATATCTTTGGACCATGATTTGCATAAGGTAGACGCTGTATTACTTGGTCATCACGTTAAAGTATAGGCAGCAGTGCAGGTCTTGGAACTAAAATTTACGTATCCAGAGGCTTGGCCAGCACTCATCGGCTGTCAGTCAGAGCGTATGGCGGAAGGTGAGAGCTGTCTTCGTCATCTACTTTCACTTGTTCCTAGAAGGAAATACAATTTTAGGGCTGAGAAGATGTTGTAATTGTTCCATAGTTCGTGGTGTACAACAATTTGACAAGTTGAAGTATGACGTAAAGTTAGTAGGGTTTTCAATAAAAATTGTTCGGTTTCAACAAACATGGCGATTGGCTTATCAAATAAAGTTTCCGCTTAATTGTGCGGCTAAAAGTTTTTCACAGTGGTTCGTGAATTGAGCTTTCCTTTTGTTTGTTTGACGCTACAGTCCGGGTTGGACCTGGACCTAAATCAAAAAGCCTCTCCAACTAGAACGATCTTGCGCCTGCTGCCTCTCGTGTCGCACACTAACTTGGTTGAGGTCGTTCTCTTCTTGCGTGCGCTATCTCGTTCGAGAACGTCCTCTGTTTTTGCTGTCGCAGCTCTGTCCCACTAGCTCGGAAACGAAGACTCTTCGGGCCGGAGCTGTAGTGTCTCTCTACATGACCTAGCCATCTTAAGCGTTGCATCTGAAGACGCTTAGCTTTGCATACCGCTATACAGCCCATACAGTTCGTAGTTGAATATTCTCGTGAATTGATCGTCCGTCTGTAGAGATCTGTTTTGGACTATTCACCTAATTCAATTTAAATAAGAAGAGGGATGACTTAATAGCATCAAAATTAAAAAAAAAATACATGAGTTGCATACCATTTCTCTTCTAAAAAAAGACAAATTAACAACTTTTGTGTCACCTCGTTCCATAAGGAGAAAGCTGATTTTGAAATCCATTTACTGGTTGGTAAATTGAAAATAAATTAACTTAACAACAGAGCCAGTTTCACCAACGCACACAAATTAACAGTTTAATTTAATTTTGCCATATTTTCTCTTAATTTGATCGAAAATGTGACTTTTTTTCAATAAAAATATAATATCACTTGATTAAATCAAAAATATCTCATATCAAAGTCATAAAAGTCAATTCATTCAATTTTCAGCCATAACCCGACGACGTCAAGATATGACATTTATTATATTTTATCCATTATCACGTTCAAGTGCTAAAAATATATGCAGAGCCACAGAAAAAAAAATCGTTTTGTCAAAATATGCTTTTTCCGGTTTTATCTAGGTCATTTGTGTACACATAACACAATTTTACTACGCCGGCATTTGTGCCGGCATTTGTGCCGGCTTTCCTTGTAAATGTTGTTTGCTAAGAACTTTTTGTTTTATTGAAGATTGCCCGCGAATAAATGGCAAATGAGTCAGTTTTAGACTCATCATTTAGATAAACCGCACGTATGTTCGGAAGTGTTCTTTTTTCACGATAAGGCAACAGCTGTGAGCTGTGAATCAGTACTAGTGAAGTGCTTTTATTAATGTAATAATGCGCTCAGCGCGTCATCATCATAAAAGTGTCTTTCGTGAAGACGTGTATGGTCGTAAACGAAAGTGACTGATTTAAATGCTTGTGCAAATAAAGGTAGATATGACGCGTGGGTTCCCATGCCCGTGATATGATTAAGGTGTAGTGGGACCTGACATTCGTTAAGATGCGCTTAATGTTGTCAGGACTTCTAATGAAGTACACTGGGCCTCATTTGTTGATCTTATTCGGTTAGTTAGTCCCTGAATAATTATGTTGACTATGTCTTTTATGGATGTCTGCCCAAAAGGTGGTCTCGGTGTGGGGTTAGTTTGGGTATCGCAGAAGTTTGTGGCGCATGCTGTTCCACCCGTTGCGTGACTTGTCAATTTCTATGCATCCCTTGAGCTTGTCTGAAGGACAAACAATCGACTCACATGCATTTGTGCCATTTCTCTTCGTTTTGCCAAATTTACATTTTCATTCATTGCAATGAAGACTCAAGCCCACTAGACCTCAAGTCAGCCAAGTCCACCCCCTCGTCTAGATAGTCCGCATGTTATTTCTGCATTGAATTTAATCATAGACTCTCACAGCTTACACCACACAGCAATACCTATAAAAAACTAGTTTCGTTTCAAATTATTGCCAACAGAAAGGTACTTCCCACTGAAACTCCCGCAATAACTTGTTCACCAACTCCCAACGAGATACACCTGATATCGTTATGCCATGAACAACCTTTTATAGGTCAGCACTAAAGCACTTCACCACCAGTTGTTGGTGGAACACCTCGAATTCCAATATTCAAATGAATTAGCACACTCTCATCATATTGGCCTAAACCTAATTAGCTTATCACACGCCCTTGACATAGACACACCTCGTAATAACTCATCACAAATATAGACGCAAAAAAATACGCAAACAATCAAAAAAGATAAAAAAAACAGAAAATCTGACAAATTTTCGTGAAGCTAAACACCTGTCTTAGCACGCAAACCACAATCTACCTCAAATCGGATGGGAATCTTCAGGTGGCTGTTAATATTAATCGTACCCATCTCCATTTTTGGCTGCGACTTGCTATAGTTCAGCTAAAAATAGTACTTTTTTTGTAGATTAATTCGTAGATTACATGCAATGCAAGCATGAATGAATGTACGCATGTAGGTAGGTACGTTTATTTACGGAAATCTCTTCGAACGATCAGGTGTACGAGATCAGATCAATATCTGGTGGATTAAATGTGTACACAAAATTGAAGTGGATCACTGGACGTGAATGGAAGTGTGCGCAGCAATGACATGAGGCAGGAAATCGAACTTGTAGGCACACTTTAGGGAGTGAAGGGGTCGTAGTCAATTAACTAATTGGGTACATTGTTACTGCAACGCCCCACAAGGCATTCTGATGAATTCGGAAATGCAGTTGGGTGGATTATTGAAGGCATACAGATGAATAATATGCAAGATGAGTAGATGCACAGGAATTCTTGTGAATGGATACCTCCGCAAGGGCATACTTATCAGAGGGAGTGCAGTAAGGATTGAAATTGAATGTGAACAGTGGAAGGAGAGGCAGAAACAGCAGAAGAGTGGGAAAAGCAAGAATCGTGTATTTTTAATTTACCTTGGCACTTAAGTTCTGATTGAATTGCTTTTGATTCTTCATATTCTGAAAGCACTATCTTATCCAAAAAGGGATTTTCAGATTTTGAATTACAAAAATAAACGTTCATTCCAACGCAGAGACTTTTGTCAACCGATGAACATCATTGATCCTCAGGCATACCAACCATGAAATTTCTGCGAGTTAGTTAACATAAAGGGCAGTTGGCTTGCGAAATTTAAACCGAGTAGACGTGTTGTTTATTCTTCTACAGCCTTCTACACGTTCTACAGCACTACTATCTACAGCCCGAAAGTAAGAGACTAAACATACAGGAAAGGCGCACGTGATTGAATTATCTTGACATCATGTCGAAAGGCGTGCATCAAGATATTCATTAGCCCAGTAGCCCGAGAAGACACCAAAATAATGCCATTAGTTGGCTCACATATCAATAAAGTTCACGTCTTGTGGTACAAATGCACATTTGGCTAAAGACGAACCCAATCTAATTCCCCTTCCTTCTTCTTCGCTCCCAGCATCCGGTTGCAATGCCTCTCCATACTGAGCCGCATCATAATACCATCCACTATACTACCGTCTCATCAGACCACGAGAAAATATTGCTGATAAACTTCGTGTCGCGCTGGTGCTAGTCTCCAATTTAAACGCGCCACGACGCCACCACAAGCAGTTCAACCCATTGGTCTGACTGAAAGAATCCAGGAAACCAACTGAAATAATCTAACTTCTGATATCTTGGTGTCAGAATATGGTCTCTGGCTAACATAGTAACATAGCAGTTGGGTTTCCTAACAACAGTCGAAAGTGCCCTTTTACTTAGGAAAAAGCATGAACCACAATCTATGCGAACAATTCGAGTTTGCTCATCGGAAATACGTTCCACAACCTTGTTGTCACTCATAGAGCAAGCTATACGGCAGGTAGGCGTAGGTTAGATTAGGCTTGGGTGGAGTGGCGGATTGCAGAGTGCAGTCGCAAAAAAGTGCACTTTTATACGTGTGACAATGGTGATCAAATGATACCCATGAGAAGCACACGAATAGTGAAGAGCGAGTGGCTGAGATCAGACGGATTAAAAGGACTTATGCAGGCTTCACCAGTCTTCACTTTAAAATTGTTTTAAATATTACAACAATATCAATTAAGTACATTTGCACACAAACCAATCATCTCGTATCGCTAAACGTTGTGAACGACGACAAGGCACACAATGCATCAATCTGCCGACATTGTTAATCGATTAATTATCGATTCATTCAATTCAACTCACAACAAAAGGCTGAGTCCTTCACGGTACAAATTACCAGCCGAAAAATGATCACACTTACTCATCTTTCTCAGCTGGCTTGTTCCAATTAGACCCCAATCATATTTTGAAGTGTACACGTGTTGAAATGTTGCTGAAACAGTGCTAAACTGGTGTCGGCAAATTCGCGTGACGGATGTGGGTCAAGATCACTGCCGGCCTTTCATGTTTTTATGAATTCTAAATCTGAACAAAATTATTTATAGGCGCAAATATAGTCTGTGGTAGAAATACAAATTACCGGAATAAATATACGTAAATAAAAATAGTGGCATTTTTTTATAAATTTTATTGTTTACTTTGGAGTAGGTAATAAAAATAATAGTATGGGTGGTGCTATAGCCCGTATAGGGCCACAGCTTAGCTTCTCAGTAACCACTCGTGTTGTATCGCGCGCTATTGTTCTCTCACGAGTGAAAGGGACTTACAGTATTATGCCAATTCCGAACGGCCAAGTTTGTGAAGCTTTTTCTTTACTCGTACTCCTTGAGCATGATCAGTAACTCGAAAGGGGTGCGGCCGTGAAAATTATTTCTTTTTGTTGTACAGACCAGAGAGTCTGGCCACCACTTGAGTAGGTAATAAATGTTTTATTAAATTCGAAGGTCAAGGTCTCAGTGATAAAAAATAGACGAAGGACAGGACGTGGGTGTCTATTCTAAGAATCTAAGCATTTTGTCACCTTGTGCTCTGAAATGCTTTGTGAGACTCTGTAGTGCCCCAGAGTGATCTGTTGAGTCCTCATTCATCTCTCAGTCCGACTACTAAGTTCACTGTAGTGTCTTTCAGGTAGGATCTACAGCGATAAATCAAGTTCTGACCTGACTTAGAACAGAGGCTTCTCCAAACTGCTGCCTATCTCTCAAAGAGATGGCCAAATAATTATACATCCAGATTTTGTCGCCGGGACAAAGGATTGCGCAGCGGACGAACTTGGTCCCTGTTACCGTAATCTTTCCGGATGGAGACATGTCCGCCATGCCTATCACTTCTGCAAAGCCTCTACTGAAGCTTTCAACACTGGTCTACTGGCCCTGACTACAAAACAGATGCGGCCTACTATAGATCCGAAAGGATCAGATTAGAATCATTATTGGTGTTTGATTCGGTGTCTTAAACAACCTAGGTTTGTAAACCATTTAAAATTAAACACGCTTTGTAATTAATGAGCTTTCAAGATGGGTTTATATATGTTGCAGGGCAAATGTGTTTGAGTCAGTCGGCTGCCATCAGGTCTGCTCTACTGCAAAGCATTTACTGGAGTTTGCAACACTTGGGCATGTTCTACAGGCACTGCTCTCATTACAAGACAGTTACTCCCTACTATAGATCCGATACGATTACGGTCATTAGGTCCGGTATCTAATTTTAAAGCGATTTAAACACGTTTTGTGTATCATGTCCTTCAAGGGCGCGTTTACATTTGAGGTCATTTACACTCGACTTGCTATGATGTTCCATTCCATCAGCTTGTTGAGGTTTAAGTTCTTCGTGAGAGCTGCTGCAGAAGCCTGGTACAGGTTCCCTAAAGGCTGTGGAGTCACTCAAAGTTAGAAAAAAGAATATGATACTCGAGACTGTAATGTAATAAGAGAGAACTTAGGGTCCATCGATTCGTACAGAAACTTTGCGCCCTGTGCAAAAACAAAAAAGGAAGTAAGCATGGTCAAAATACCAATAGCTTCATTTCCGTGGCACCATTTTACGACTTGCCAACAGTCCTCCAAAAATATACCTAGAGCTAGAGATTATGCACGAACGCTCCCTACGGGCATGAAACGGCATACCTTTCCATTTGTGAGAAAGCTGAGCTGAGCTTCCATGCAAAATGTAATTGTTGTACCCGGTCGTGCAAAGCCCAAAACAGGATGGTACGACCAAAACTGAATGATTGATGGTTGCTCAAAGAGAAATCTTAAGACGTCCACGTCCGGAACCGGCATAGAACTGTAGTTCCTCCGTGACTGCTATATATGTTGGGCCAGGTCCACCTCAGATTAAAACGAGTACTTACTTATCAGGCCGGTGACTCATGAAAGGTCTGAACCTAAGCAATTTGGTGACGGTCTGGGACACGCTACTTCTAGTCAATAAGACCAAGCTGTCTTACATCGGCAATGACTTGGGCTCTATACTGGAGGTTCGGTCTTGCTCTCCTTCTGTAACCAGGAGGCTCGGATTCGAAGATCCTCTTTGCTGAAGCATTGTTGTCCATGCCGTCGATGCGACCGACGGATTTTTGCCTTTTCCAGACTACATGCTCATCGTGGTACAGCTCGTAGAGTTCGCGTTAGTGTCTTCTTCTCCATTCGCCTTCCTCACAGACAGGACCATATATCCGACGAAGAATTATTCCTTCGAAGGCACCGAGAATCAGCTCTGCAATTTCGCTTTGAGTCCAAGTGACACACAACTTGTTATTTTCACGACATCATCCTCTGTTTAGTTGAATCAGTTCTGGTGTCGAAAAGTTCCTGAGTTACCGTTAACGTCCATCTATTCCCCTTAAAACTAACGATCGCTTCTGAACACGAAAACTAATAAACGTGTTATTGCCTCGAATTAGGTCAAGCGACATCACGTTTTCAACTTAGGGTAAACAAATTGTGCCCCACTTGCGAAGTGCTCAAATGTGATGGGTACACACTGCCAAACGGACGTACATTTGCAATGCTGCAGGATGCTTCTTGTTAACGAATAGAAAAGAAGGAACGCAACACAATTTTGGATACTTTCAAGAACTCACTCAACTGCGCTGCAGCAGCACTCCGTTTGCAAGCAAATTGTTTGCGTTTTGCAGTCAATGTGAGCTTGTTTGCAGTTCAATATTTGATAAGTAGATTGCATCGAACATAGTATTGGATGTGAAAGGCGTGTTTTTTGGTTCACGATTTTTTCTTGAAGTCAGGGTAGACAAATATTAATCGGGGGGAAAATGAGCAGCGCTGCAAAAGATTCTGTCTGGATATGTGAACGAGAGTCAGTCCGGTGCTGTGCGTTAAATATAAATGTTTGTACCGCGAGCTGAATTGAGCAGAGTACCTGTTCTTTCAATGAAAAAAAACTGGGTCCAATGCATCTGATACTGATCTCCTCCTGATAGCCGAATACAATGACCGTGCTTACTTCTCTCCAGCATGACGTCCATTTGTGATCTTCAATCCAGTGCCTGTGGGCCAATGCAACAGTGACCGTCCACTCTAAGACGGTGCAAGCAAGTAACAAAGGACCTCAAAGTTGTGCGTGCGTAATTGGAGGCGCGATCGAGCCAAAGATCCACCCCAGACTGTAGCGACGCACAAATAAGAAGCCTTGTTATCAAACTCTAACGAAGTCTATTAGTGTCTACCACCTTCTGGCAAGCAATTTTGTGCAGTCATCTGTTGACGAATGCTCGGAAATCCTCGTGACAGGTACGTAGGAGCAGCCTGCTGTCGCGACAGATCAACGAGATGGATTCCTGACGGCTGCCAACTGAGACGGCAAATACTATTGCGCCACACCAAGGAAATGCGAACAACGTACACACTGTCTGCCACATCGTTCAAAATCACTGTCAAAACGTTCAAACTCTTCACACATTCTTCATCTGCGCCATCATTGACACTTGTTGAGGCAATTTTTTGAATTCTACCAAATTACTTTACGACCAAATCACATGATAATCAATCAATCGTTTTCTCGTTTCTTTTCACATCTAGGGTCTGGAATATTCGTGTCACCTTCAGGCTTACTGGTTCGTACTGGTTCTGTTGGTGTGAGCTTCATAATATGGCTGGCCTGTGGTGTGCTCTCATTGTTGGGTAAGTTGTATTCATTAAAATTAATTATTTCCCGATATCGACGATCGTCTGTTGAGGCATTCATTTGCAACTCAGAGGAGACACTCGAAAGAGAAACATCATCCCACATCAGCGGTGATTGCTGTTTATTGTGAATCCTAGGAGCATTAATTGTGCGATCATTTATAGAGGCACCGAGGCACCGCTGCACACAGCTCGAGCTCTGTCAGGTGGTTCAAGTTCGTGTACACATGAGATGGGACTCTGCTTTTGGCATCGCAGACGCTGTGCTCTATGCATGTGTGGAGATTTTCAAGAACATCCAACCTGCTCGCCTGGCGGTGGCTTTTATTTTTTTCTTATTTATTCGCTTTGAATTGGTCCAGTGCCAAATGCACCCAGATCATGTGCGCTAAATGAATGAAATATGTGAGGGCATGTGATGGGAGTGACAAACGCCAATAACACGGCACTAATGGCGCCAATGAATACGGACCTAGGTGCAGATCAAAGGGAGTGCTTGTGATATGAAATGCAGCAATTTTGAGGCGATTGCACTGAAGGATGCATAAAAATAGGATACCTGCACAATGCGGTCACAGTTCAAGATCAAGTCGAGCGACACGAGGTGATGGAGCGTGCACTTGTCACAAGCGCTTGACTTTCGCGACTTTTCCGAGATTTTTCTCTTGAAGATAGAAAAGTGCTGTGGGGTGAATGCATTGAATTGGAGGTGACAGTTTGCCCTTTTCTGTGAACTTGAGGATGAAAGCTAGAAAATACAAATAAACGAATTTTATCGTGCATTGCGATTGTATTTTTGTGCCGCAGTCTAAGGTGCACGAGGCCTTTGCTTCTGCAGCAAATTACTCATGATGAGTGTGCTATTGCCGTGTCACGAGAGGACGAGATCTACCGACTTACGGGGAATCTTGAGAAGTCTTTTCTAGACAGTCATCCTACCTAAGCATTGTCAGTGAAGAGCCGCCACGTACTACGCTTCACTGTCTTAAAGTTTTTAGGACTTCGTTTTTTCTCCCAAAAAGTACAACCCCTTATTTATAGTCGCCCGGTTTTGACTACGTCCCCTAGGGCAACCAATGTCTACAGCTCTTGCTGCCTTATATCCAACGACTATGCATCTGCCGTTTCGTAATTGGTTTCTCGTGCTTGTTCTTAAAATAAAGTTGCTCTTTTGAGATTTGAACTCCAAGGTCCCCTGTATGGCATCCTTTTGAAGACCTCTTCTAATTTCCTCGTGATAGGCCTTCAGTTGGAGTTCGTGGGAGATTGACGCGATAAGAGGTAGTGGATATTGATAGCAACAATGCGACTAGCTCCTATCTATGCATCCACCTTCAGACTTGCTACAACTTGACAATAATTCTCCAAATATCATCGAAACCCTGTGCCAACTTATTGATCAACGTGTCGTTGCAGTTCTGTGCGTCGACTCCTAGTCACTTGAATCTACGGCGTCTAGCTTCTCAAACTTGGTCGTTCAGATTTGGCATAAAACTGTAGGTTTCTACTGAGAGAAGAATAGCGCCCACACCATGAGTGGTTGCAGAGAAGCTGAATTCCGGCCATCTACAGGCTGTAGCGCGACCCCCATATTAGTCGTTTACGTCAGAGTCTTTTGGCATTAGTGCTGCTTTATTTATCGCATCCATCCAAGCATGAAATCGCTAGAATCGTGTATTACAGGCTAACAACAATGGACGCTAAGATGCCATAAGAACATAAGAAAACGAGCATATACACAGAAGTCACAACTACTTCGTATGATCAGTTTCGTTAAGTTTCGTTAACTTTTGTTTATGCAGCCTTTTTGTTGATTATTTTGCAATACTGTCCACCATGGCAGGATAGACACTTGGTGCAGTGCACGCAGTGAATTATTCATCTGCACAGAAAAGTTTCAGCTTCAAGTATTATCTCTCCGTGTGCCTTGTGTAGTACTTGAGCAGTAATAGTGCTTTAGTTCAGAGTCAGTGTTCTTGCTACAGTGCGTTGGTTTATTAAATATCGGATAGCATACATTATTCCTCTTCTTAAATCATTGCCATAATGCAAACAAGACGCAGAGACCACTGCATGATGGCTCAGGGTCTTGTTAAAAAGAACGCTTAAAGCCGGGGCACATCATTCCTTCTCTGTGTGTCGATAAACGCAGCGCTTTTTCACATAAAAGCTGCTATGTCATTGTTCAGTTAAACATTGAAATTTGAGCGATCCATTTGGCGCAGTCCTCTATTGACGAATGCCTTTCAATATTCGTAATAGGTACGTAGGCACAGCTCAATCTGGTCGCAAAAATGTTTTAAAGGGCCAGGCATCGCTGACCACGAGTAAAGAGAAGCTGTTCTAATGACAATTGTACTCAGTCCAAAACGTCTGACAAGCTGGAGGACTTTTTTTCAGATTGAACGATTATCTCTCAACATCATGAACAAAGTCTCATAGCGATAGACTTCTTCCTTTCATCCGACAAAACGCAATCCCCGTGACAACTATATTAGGAATTCGAATTCCAACCACATGTCTAGACGGCAGAATTAGACGAAATTTGTCGACCACTGAGTGCATACGAACTAATTAAACGACATATTGCATTTTCCCCGATCGCTTGCCAAAACTGCAAAATCAAAGGCAAATTTAGTTCAACAACCAGCCACTGTACAGCATTTGGATGTGATTTAAAGCACAGACACTTCCTTCGTCGGGCATACCTTTTCTTGCAGCATTTACCTAAAAGCGCATTTCCACCAAAATGCATCCACCAAGTGGGTGATTCAAACGAATCACCTCAAATCACATGCGCCGCATGCATATTTATGCAAATTGAACTGAACTGAATGGGCGGTTGCCCACCCACGAGGCAAGGCATTACAAATGTAATAATTAATAACAACGCGAGTTTAGTGGCGTCTAGATTCAAATGCAGAACACATCCCCGTCAGGGCACGCTTATTAGTTGCAATTCTCTGCAAATAATTGAATAAGCCAATCGTTCGATTTGACGTTTTAATTTGCCCAATTGATTCGTAACCGACGTGTGCTGTAATGAACCTTTGGCTCTGGCTCTCGTCTATTTTAGGTGCGTCTTTTGTTTGCCCGTGACGCAGATCCATCGCGAGTCTGTTCATTCATAAATTTATGAGTATGTCCGGCGCTTGGAGAAGAAGCTACATGCACACACGTCGTTATTTTTATGGTGCGACCGTCTTGCTTTTCTGTTGACCTTATGGTGGCTAAAATTAGACGCGTGAATGTGAACGCAACATTTTGGATTTTTTTGGATACCAAATATGTGTGGGTATCGTGGATATCACCGAGCGAGAGATTTGTTCTTTTTTATATTTGGATGACTGGTGCGTCAGGGGATATAATTTGACGTGCAGACCGGTATACAGTCAAATCAGTTGGCAAGCAACAGTGCAAATATGTCAGATTGTGTGGGCAAAAATAATGAAATGAGATGAATTGTTGAATCAAATTTGACAGCCAATTAGGATAAATGAACGCTGGTTTTTTTGTTCACCTTTGAGGCCGGTTTAACATCAAACACAAAAGTCGGCCAAAGAGGAGCAGGAATGTGGTGGTTTTTGTTTGTCAGGAGTTACGTTGGTCATCCATTTTGTGGTTCCAAAAGTAAATTGAAGTAAATCACATTTCGGTTCACGATTTCGAGCAAACTTTTGTTTCAACATATTGCTTAGACATTGCCTTTATGAACGAAATTCAAGAGTCCTTTACTTCAGTTCTTGAGCGACGCGATTCTGTGGTGGTCTTTCGGATGGATTTCGTTCAATGGCTGGGACACAACTTGAAAAATATTGGTTTGCAAACCGTCTACACTTTGCAGAAGGGTAGAAATATTTCCAAGAAATGTAGCTGGTCTTGGTCGAAAGATTTCATCGCCAACTCGTCAAGCTCTGCCTGCAATGAAAAGGCACTGGGTTGTGTAAGATGTGACAATTTCTTGTTGCAACATCAAGCATTCCACATCCATTATTTTCGATTTGAAGCCAAGAAATGAAATTCGTGCACATTTACTTATTACGACCCGAGTAGAGGGTGACTCCTTTCTCACATGGAAAGCAGCATTTATCAATGACACGCCCAGCCTATGAGCAGTAGCTTGTTGTGTGTTTACTAACGCGTCCTCCGAGAGAAAAATAAGCACTATCTGAGGAAAATGTTGTATTTATGGATATTGGTCATCCAGCCAAGCGAGCTGATTGAACTCCGATACGAGTGCTGTTGCAAATTTACATCTTTATCATGTTCTTTTACCCCTCGGGAGGCATATTGTATATGGCATCAACCACGTCTGCGCGCAATGTGGTTCGAAGTTCTGCAACGCGTCCGTACTGCCTCCTTATCGTTACTAAAGAACGAGATTCCTCTTGCATTTTTCTGTGCCACGTTGACTAGGGCATGCCGCTATTCTGTAGACATTGAGTCGATTGAATAGCTTACTTCCCAATGGAACCCAATCCACTGTAAATTTTCTGTTCGTATTCTGATGTTTGTAGATCCTTGGTTCGTTTTCAAGTGCAATTGCTAGTTGGAGACACGACTCGGCCAAATAATCTCTCACATCTGTTTACGACAGGTTACATCGTTCTTGCCGCAATGGTGGCCACCTTCCAAATACTGCATCCATCAAACAGTACCGACTCTACGTTGGAGCGGAACAGTCGAGATTTGTTCGTCATGCTCAATACTTCTTCGTCTGTCTTTGATTGGCGCTACAGTCCGGGGGGGACCTGGGCCCCAACCAACATGCTTCTCCAGCCCCTCCAGCTGCGCACACCAAGTTGCTTGAGGTCCTTTTCCACTTGTGTGCGCCATCTCGTGCGAGGACGTCCTCTATTACGCTGTCCCAATGGCTCGGTATAGAAAACTCTTCGGGCCGGAGCTGTGGTCTCCATCCGATAAGATGACCTAGCCATCTTAAGCGTTGGATCCGAAGACGCTTAAATAGGTGTATGCCGCTATACAGCTCGTACAGTTCGTGGTTGAACCTTCTCCTCCAGACGCCATCAACGCAAACAGGACCAAAGATCGTACGCAGAACTTCCTCTCTTGCTCAATACATTACTTTTTTATTTAGTAAATAGCAAGACCCAGCTTAAGCCTCCCCAATTGTGGAACACACATCAAGTTTGATTACCTCGCGGTTATCTGATACCACACTTTCTAAGTATAGAAAGATATTGACTTTCTGGACTTTCTGTCCGGCAATACTGAGTTGGGAGTTGTAGTTAGAAAATATAAGGGCCTTAGGTTTTTGCTGAATTTATTTTGAGCCCCACTTTGTTTGCCTCAGTTTCAGTGTGAGCCATCAAGTGAAGGTCTATTATCCGATGCGAAAGTACACAAATATCGTCAGCGTAGTCAAGGTGCTTAGATTAGATGCCATAGTCCATCGAATGCCATAAATTCCGTCCATCAATGCTTCACAGAGTACATCGTCGATAACCACCAGAAACAGTAGTGGTAACAGTATGCAACCTTGACGAAATCCACTTTCGACCTGAATCTCATTTGACAACTCAGTTCTTCAACAAATGCTTCTCCTGTGCAAGCAATGTGCTCGGTGTATTAGGATCCAACGCGAGAACAAACGCTGTACGTTTGTTCGCTGGCTACGTTTTATGAACGTCAGCATCTTGTCTGTGCCTGCGTTTTGATGATGGACAAGCATCTGTGACAAAAGCCCGTCCTTTCGAATTATGTAACAGATTGGACTGCATGCCGCTCAGATGGACGATGATGTCGCACTCGTAATGCGCAAAGCGTGCATACGAGAGTCTTAGTTTTTTTGTTTGCACTATTTTACCACGTAAGCGAGTGTCAAACCAACCTTATTCAAACTAAACTAAACGCATGTGCCACGAGCCCCAATTTTTGTTTTTCATTATGAGCAGTGTCATTTCGTCAATAGCCTCGAACGTTGACCTCGAGAAAATGGTCGGACTAGGAACTTGATCGACCGCCAATTGATGAACGCGTTAAATTGAGACGAGTCAAGCATTAAATTTGTTCTTCACAACGTCGAGCATTCCATCGCATGTGCGGCATGTAATACGGTCTTGTCGGATCTACAGCTCGGTATGGAAAATTGCTTAACATCGTTCAATCGTGCCTCCTTCCTCATTTCGAACGGAATTGGGCTCGATGACTCATCAATCAGTAAATTTTTGAAGATCCAGGGATGTTTGTTCGAACGCTTGTGATCGCTTCAACGAAGCAAATTCTGATTCCTGCCATGGTCGCTGAGTCAAAAATGGGCTTCTACAGAGAAGACGCTAATATCTGAGTCTCTGACCATCATTTCCAGTGCTGGATAGGCGAACTTAGCTGCCTATAGTCGACTAGCTTCAACTCTTGCGAATGAATGTTGGGTCAAATTCACCAGCAAAATGAGTCGATTTGATGGATCTCTTTGACATATGCGATGAAAATCCGGGTGTCAAAATCGACAGCAGAGTTCGCTGAGCTAGCCGCTTAAGACTGCTTGAATAGGGCACTTCCTTTATCTTGCACCCATCAAATTATATTTTATTAGCACAAATTATTGTATTTTAATTTTTTGTAAATTTTTCAGGCGCTCTGGCATATGCTGAATTAGGCACAATGAATACTTCATCTGGGGCTGAATGGGCCTATTTTATGGACGCATTCGGGCCAGCTCCGGCATTTTTATTCTCATGGGTATCGACTTTGGTGTTAAAGCCATCACAAATGGCAATTATATGTCTTTCATTTGCACAGTATGCAGTTGAAGCTTTCGTGAAGGAATGTGATCCACCAACGTCGGTTGTGAAGATGGTTGCATTAGTTGCAATTGGTATGTATATCATTGATTCATTTCATTTTTCATCATAAGACATCTCTAGCAGGAATTCAAAATCAAACAAAAAAAAATCAAAAAAATTATCAAGCGAACTACTACACAAACAAAAATTTATTATTTCTGTCCCCTCAACAGTGATGATTCTGTTCGTCAATTGTTATAGTGTTAACTTGGGCATGGCTGTTCAGAATATATTTACAGCTGCCAAATTGGTTGCCGTACTGATTGTGATTTGTGGCGGAGCGTATAAGCTGTTTCAGGGTAATACTCAGCATCTGCAGAACGCATTTACTGGACCAACACCTACACTGGGGGCCATTGCGACGGCATTTTACACCGGTCTGTGGGCCTACGACGGTTGGAATAATTTGAATTATGTCACCGAGGAGATCAAGAATCCCAGTAAGAACTTGCCAAGATCAATTGCCATTGGTATACCATTGGTAACGTTGGCCTATGCACTGATTAATGTGTCGTACTTGGCTGCGATGTCACCCACCGAAATGATTGAGTCGGAAGCGGTTGCCGTCACCTTTGGCAATCGGATTTTGGGCTCGATGGCCTGGTTGATGCCACTCAGTGTGACCATCAGCACGTTTGGCAGTGCAAATGGAACACTCTTTGCAGCTGGACGGTAAGTTGTCACTCCAGATCGATGGACATCCTCTTGACTTTCCTCCTCTTTCTAGGCTCTGCTTTGCTGCCAGTCGAGAGGGACATCTGCTCGATATTCTATCGTATGTCCATGTGCGTCGCCTAACACCAGCACCGGGTCTCATATTTCACGTAAGTGTTCAGCATCCAGCGTGCGGCGTCGAGTTGTGCTAATGATCTTTTCTTCTGTGTGTGCTTTTAGTCTCTGATTGCGGCGGCTATGGTGCTCTATGGAACTATCGACTCGCTGATTGATTTCTTCAGTTTCACCGCGTGGATCTTCTATGGCGGCTCTATGCTGGCGCTCATCGTAATGAGATACACAAAACCAAACTATCCGAGGCCATACAAAGTGCCACTCATCATTCCAGTTTTGGTTTTGGTCGTTTCCGCGTATCTTGTGGTCGCACCTATCATTGACAAGCCACAGATCGAGTACCTGTATGCGATGCTATTCATTTTAGCCGGCCTAATTGTATACGTGCCGTTCGTCAAATATGGATACACGCCAAGATTTATGCGTAAGTATATGTCAGATGTGATTGGTTTTCTTTTTGAATTTGTGACTGGGATCAGTGGGTGGAGATGTCACCGTTGTCCATCAGTTATGCAGACTCCCCGGCAAATACATCAGAATATCTTTTGGAGCAGTGACGAAGGGTAGTCTAACATCGAAACTGCTCAGATTATGTAGATAGAGCGTACGGGTGTCAAAAAATGTCCACGAACTGCACCACAAACAATTTTTGCGTAGCGTTAAAGACCCTGCGCCAGGTGACTTCCAAAGAGACGAAAACGCAGGCAGTCTTGCGAAATGGTTATCGGAACTGGAGGAATCCCTAGAAATCCACACCTCTAAAGTCCTTAAGACAAAACAAGACCAAACTCTATGTAGACCCCGAAATTCATTGCTTAGTTAGGACATTAGGTCAACAACGAGGCTGCACTATCGACCCCGACCAAGAAGTGTTTATAATCAGCGTTCAGTATCGGACTTACCGGACACCACCTAAAGGTGCACGTGCCACCGCTAAGCTCCAAAGGCGGAAAAGAAATATAATCTCTCCAACATCAGTTCTGCGAGTGTTTAGCCTCAAACTTGACAGTCTCCGAACAAAAAAAAAACACTTCCTTGTTCACACGCTTGTCGCTCGTTTTGCGTAGAAAACATCGATATTTCGCAGCAGTGAATTGATAAAAATACACTGAAACTAAGTGGCTGATGATTCCCTGAAGACTGTTCAGCTGTCTATTTTTATCCGTCCGTGAGGGGAGGATGTCGAAGAATCCAATGAAGTGAATCATTCTCTGACGCTGATGTGAGGTTGCTGATGCCGATGTGACCATTCTTACTTTAAGAGGCAGCGGCATGGGCTACGTCGTGAAGATCTTCTTGGTATTTTTCAGTGAGGGAGTCTATCTCTAGCTACGAGCTTTATTCTCTGCCGTAGGCCTTATGGGGAACTACGCTGCGCCTAGAGGAATATTCGACTTCAGCGATTACCGCTCTTTAAGTGGTGGACATAAGTGGACAGTTGTCGTGACTGACAATGAGTGCGGAAATGAAGAGCTTTGGCGAAAGATCGTTCTGTCTGGCAAGGTCTATTCTTCTTCTTCTTCTTTCTTCAGAAAGACGAGGTTATGATCCGAAATATGAGGATCCCATTTCACTGCATCCCTACTGGTCCGCCTGTGGGGTTCTGCCAAGGTCTATTGGTTGAAAATAAATAGCACAGGATATATATACGGTGGCGCTACATCCAGTAGGGGGCCAGGGCATAGCTTCTCAGCAACCACTCGTGTTGTGCGTGCTATTGTCCTCTCACGAGTGGAAGGGACCTAAAGTTGAATGCCGGATCTGAACGGCTTTGTTAGAGAAGCTTTCTCTAGACAGAGAATACTGTTTGAGCATTGTCATTGACTCGAAAGAGGTGGGGTCGTGAAAATTGTTTTCGTCGCACAGAGCAGGAATCGAACCTACGACGTCGAGGTTGGGGTCGACGCACATACCCACAATGCCACGGGCCACCACAGCACAGCACAGGATAGATACTGAAAAATGTCGCTTTCGTTAAGTTTCGTTCAATTTTGCTGACTTTAGGCTTAACTACAACGCGCATGAGTGTACATCAACTAGTGTCGAATTTGCGACTGAGTTCGCACTAGGTCATGCTTAACGAAACATTTGGTCACAGGCTTGCTTAACGAAATGCTTGCAATCCTTCATGGACGACATTGTAGGTTGGCATATGGGGGTCGGTGTATTCGCTCATTCAATCAGGCACGTTTGACACTGGCGCATGCTCTTTCACAGCGCAATATAGCTGAGCCTTTAAGAGGGAGTTGGTAAATGAAACTAAGTTGCATTTTTATGATACTTCTGGTTACCTTTTGTCCTCTTCTGACGTAATCTTATGTTTACTGAGGTCAATTATGGTTGGGTCTCATACCATTAAGCAAACTCTCGTTAATTCTCTCTTTTAATAAACTACTTTACTATTTTCATTTCAGGCAAAGTTACTCTATTTTTCCAGTTGCTCTTGGAGGTGGTGCCAACATCAACCATGGCCATGTTCGAATGAATTGTTCTAGCGCCAAAACCAATCAACAAAAACCATACTATTTAGATTCTCAACTTGACAAACAAGAAATAAAATTATACATACAATACCATAGCTTAGTGATGTGCTTGAAGATGAACACGTTCAAATTGTACATTTGATACTTGTTAATCAATACACATATATGTGACTCACATATATACATATATAATTAAGTACCTAAAAAAGAGAGACAAGAAAAATCAGTTTACTTGAAAAGAATTTTGCAATAAATACAAGGTATTTACGTAGGATAGTGAAACAAACATACAATGGTGAATAAATGTTACATTATAAGAAAGTGTAAACTTTTAATTGGAGTTTGTTTTATTTAAGGCTGCTGGTTAAATTAAGATTCGATATATATTATGTAAAACATTTTAATTTCTTTTTTAATGCAACAAGAATTTGTTAAACGATTCATTGTCGGTGTCTCGCACTGTTCTCCAAAAAAGACAAAACTTAATCCTATAGCAATCATTTTGTGGTCTTTTTTTTTATTACAAAATAAGAAACTTAAGTTTATTTGTTCTGAAGAAGAAGATAAAGAAACAAATGAATTTTAATCAACTGATTAGAATTTAGGGATATAAATGAAACGAATAACTCAATGTGTATTCATAATTTTTGATATATATATAAATTTATATTTTTATATAAGCCTTTGTTTACACACAGATTAAATAGTATTTACAGAAAAATGAAACTGGATGGAATGCTGCAGCAGAGAAGAGTGTGCTTATGTTGAAATGCGTACATAAGTCGGTCTGTTCTGATTTTGTCGGTTTTTATTTTTCTTGTGTTTTTCTTTTTGTAAACTAAGTGAAGAACAATTCGAATTCATTAGTATTACTGTTTTGTTTTTTTAGAATTAGTGTTGAATCTTTAATAAATTCACGTTGACATAATCAACATACATACATTATTTTTCTTCTTAATTTTACCACAGTCTGGATACATATCTAATTAGACCACTGAGTTGTAGATGATGTTGTCAGATTCGAGCCCTGTTTGATGGGTGTGGATCAATAAATACTCATGTTTTGAAATCACATCCCTGAGGTAAGATGGCGATTATTATAGTTAGTTTTCAGTTGGTACCTAGTCTTCTTCTTCTTCTTTGATTGGTGCTACAGTCCGGGGGAGACCTGGGCCTCAACCAACATGCCTCTCCAGCCAGCGCGATCTTTCGCCAGCTGCCTCCAGTTGCGCACACCAAGTTGGTTGAGGTCCTTTTCCACTTGTGTGCGCCATCTAGTGCGAGGACGTCCTCTGTTGCGCTGTCCCAATGGCTCGGTGTCGAAGACTCTTCGGGCCGGAGCTGTGGTGTCCATCCGCTCTACATGACCTAGCCATCTTAAGCGTTGGATCCGAAGACGCTTAACTAGGTGCATGCCGTACAGCCCGTATAGTTCGTGGTTGAACCTTCTCCTCCAAACGCCATCAACGCAAACAGGACCAAGACTTCTTCATCCGCTTTCAAAAGCGTCCATGTCTCTGCGCCATAGAGCAGGACTGGGATGATCAGGGTTTTATACAAGGTCAATTTGGTGTTTCGAGAGATGGCTCTGTTACTCAATTGCCTCTTGAGCCCAAAGAAACAGCGGTTGGCAAGAGTAATTCTGCGCTTGATCTCGGTACTGGTGTTGTTGTCCCTATTTACTCCGGAGCCTAGGTAGACGAAGTCCTTGACTACCTCAAAGATTCTGCTGCCCAATATGACGCTCTGTCCGAGACGTCGATGTTGTGCGTCCTTCCGTGATGACAGCATGTACTTTGTTTTGCCCTGGTTTACCGCTAGACCCATTTTAGCCGCTCCCGCTTCAATGCCAGCAAACGCCTCATTGACGGCTCGCTGTATTCGTCCAATCACGTCAATGTCGTCCGCGTAAGCAAGCAGTTGAACGGACTTTTGGAAGATCGTGCTTCGGGTGTTTACGTTTGAGTTTCGCCCGATCTTCTCAAGTATGATGTTAAAGAAGTCACATGACAGCGTGTCGCCTTGCCTAAAACCTTTTTTGAAGGTCTCGGTGAGTTCGTTACCGACTTTGATGGAGCAGCGAGAGTTTGGCTAGACGTCTCTGTGCACGCTGTCATATGCGGCCTTGAAATCGACAAATAGGTGGTGGGTGTCGATCTGCATCTCTTGAGTCTTTTCCAGGATCTGCCGAAGTGTAAATATTTGGTCTATTGTGGACTTTCCGGGCCTGAAACCGCACTGATAAGGACCTATCAGGTTGTTGCCAAAGGGTTTTAGGCGTTCACACAGAACGGCAGAGTGTAAGGCCAAACCCCTCGACAGTTGGCGCAGTCAAGGGGGTCTCCCTTCTTGTCGGGTAAGCTTTCCTCCGACCATATCTTGCAGATGATCTGGTGGATGTTCCCAACCAGGTCATCTATAGCTGCTTTAAACAGTGTACCTGCCTGCATTCGTTCGTCAAACCATGGGTTCCTTCTGTCTGACGTCGTGAAACCCAGCACATCAGTGGCAACTTCTTTGATGGCTGTTTGACAACGTTTCCATTCTCCTTCTATTGTATGTGCAGGTAGCATCGAACTTTCAGAGAGTTTCAGGGAGACTCGGTCGGCAAAGTTCCTAGCGGTCGATTGCGATTGTAGCTTTCCGACGTGAAACCGTAATGTTCTTTCTCGACTCTGTACTTTTCTCGATATCCTCATCCTTACCTTGGCTACAACAAGGAGATGGTCCGCGTCGATGTTGGCTCCTCGGAACGTTCGGACAACGAGAATATCTGACGTCGATCGCAACGTGATCAATCTGGTTGACAGTTCATTGATCAGGAGACCGCCAAGTCCGCTTATGGATGTTGAGGTGTGGGAACCGCGTGCTCATCACAGAGAGGTTACGCCACGAGGCGAAATCTACCAGCCTGAGTCCGTTTCCGGATGTGTTGTCGTGCAGGCTGTGTTTTCCGATGACTCTAGCAAAGATTTCTTCCTTGCCCAACTGTGCGTTGAAATCTCCTAGAACGATATTGGTGTCATAGCTGGGGCATCGATTTCTAGGAGATCTAGAAGTCATCCTCGCAATCGTCATCCTTCTCCTCCGTCGGGCATATGCGCAAATCAGGCTGATGTTCCCGAATTTAGCCTTGATGGCAGTTGGCCTGTTTAGGGACCTCACATTCCTTTGATCGTTGGCTGATGTCGTGAATGTGAATCCGTCCATATCCGAGGCATGGTGTCGGTTCCTGGTGAGGGAGTTTACCTCACGCACAACCTACAACTGGTAGGCCAGTCCCATTATTTGACCCTCGGACAGAGGGGGATCGCTGCATACATTAGTTCAGCACACAACGGTTGTTGTGAAGGCTATCCAGGGGCGCCACGAGGAGGCTGTGTGTCAACTTGACTTATGCACAAGCAGAGGTTGCGCTGGCATCCTACCATGTTGGGTGCAGTCAGCAACTTTGCCTTGTGTACATAAGCCCATGCCACTAAATTTGTACATGCTAATTCAATATTCGCCCTTGAAATCGGCTCCACTACGAATGACTATACGCCCACTGCACTCTCCTGACCAAGAGAGGTTAGGGGAGTGGCAGAAGCGTTTAACAAAATGTACTCGTAAAGGGTTGGTAAATTTTAAGGGCCGATGTTGATTTTGAAGAAAACACAAATTATTGTCATTTCTTTTTATTATGATAATATTGGTATGGTTCAATTATGTATGGACCAAAATATCGGCCAAATGGCCGCCGTGACCTCGGCGGCACACGTCCATCCGATGGTCCAAATTTTCGATGACGCTGAAGCATAATTGAGGTTCTATCCGGTAAAGTGCCGAATTATCTCATCCTTAAGCTCTTGAATTGTTGCTGGCTTATCGACGTACACCTTTTCTTTCAAATAACCCCAAAGAAAATCATTTGTGTCAAATCACATGATCTTGGTGGCCAATTGACATCGCCACCACGTGAGATAACACGGCCATTGAATTTTTCGCGCAAAGAGCCATTGTTTCGTCAGCTGTGTGGCAAGTGGCACCGTCCTGTTGAAACCACATATCGTCCACATTCATATCTTGCAATTCGGTCCATAAAAAGTTCGTTATCATTTCACGATAGCGGACACCGTTCACAATAACTGCCAGACCAGCCTCATTTTGGAAAAAATACGGCCCGATGAAGCCGCCAGTTCATAAACCGCACCAAACAGTCGCTCTTTGTGGGTGCATTGGTTTTTCGACCATCACTCTTGGATTATCATTTTTGACGAATCCACTGAGGTGAGAATGTGCCTCATCACTGAAGATGGTTTTCTTCGAAAATTGATCATCCACTGTTGGCGTTTCTTGCCACCATTCTGACCATTGACGACGCTTGAAATAGTCAAGAGGCTTCAGTTCTTGAGTCAGTTGCACCTTGAAAGCGTGTAAATGCAACTCTTTATGCATAATGTTCATCAACGACGAGCGTGAGAGGTGCACATGTTGTGCACGACGACGAGTTGAGGTGGACGGCTCTTCAGCCACACTATCGCGAACAGCAGCAATCTCCTACAGACCCGGGTTGCTCAAATTTTTGCACGATTTTTCCGATTGTACGCACATTTGGACGATTAAATTGACCGAAAAATCACGAAGTGCACGATGTGAACGCCTATTTTCTTAATAAGCCTGAATAACTTTAACGCATTGCTCGATTGTGTATCTTTCGGTTCAAATTGAGTTAGTATGGAATTGAGAAATGCCAAATGAAATGCAGAAAACAACTTGGCGTTTAGACGTGGTTCACATTCAACATCGGCTTAAAATGTAACCACCCTTTATATATCTAAAAGTGGAACCCATGCCTCATCACTCAACAAGCTAACTTATTGATCCAATCTCGAAAGTCAAGATAATTTACATATAGTACCTACTGGACTTACAACCTTGAGAATGTTCTAAGCACAAACTTAAAGGCTCATTCGCTAGTCGTTTTGAAAAAAAAAATAACCACAAATTTCCAGTTCATTCCACAACTCTCAACTCTGCTCTAACTGACAATGGTTGGAAAGAGCAACTGCCATCGAATTGACACAGCTGAGCTTTCCGGATCTTTCGTAATATGTAGGTATTGACAATCCTGGGTCCTGGATCGCAGTTCTGGTAAGTAAGACGATTTCTAACCACCAATGTGAGATTCTTGTGAGATTGAGCTATTTTGGCTGTTGAATTCGTATTATTCACACAAGTTGGTGCAAGAGTGCCGCATCAAGTCTGTATATTTTCTACAACGATTCCTTTACTGGGTGTCTTTTAATGAATAGGGTTATGTCGCTTGCTAGAAGTACAGAGGACGAAAGGACTATCGTCATTTGATTAAAACAAGCGAATGTGTGCAGTCTGACTTAAGGAGTGTAAAATATATAATGATGTGATTCTTGGTAGCCCACGCAGTATGCGAAAACATGCCGTCAGTTGGACGATTTGGCGTCAAACAGACCTAAGAAAGACTTCGATGTGTTTCGTTCTCAATCTCCATCTCTTCCTAAGTTATTCCATGTAGTCTAAGCAGGGGCTAAAGCATATATGTATTCTGCCATTAACTAGTTCACGTTAATGCTCAAGATCTGAAACTCTGGTGGAAGCATTCAGGACCTAATCCATCGAACAATTGCAAAGCCAAGTCATATAACGTGCTATATATGTGAATTTTCAGAAATAACTAGTCTTGCAGGTAATATAAAGAAAAATGTATACTTCTTGGTAGGAATTAATTATTCTCTGTTGTGTGTTGCAGACACGGTCCACAAATTCACAAGAAAAATTGGCCACAAAATCATAACACAAAGAATAGGACTAAATTTCCCATCAATCGAAATGAATTTTTCTCCACTCCTGTGTCACATGCACCACCTGTTCAGCATTCCATTGTGTGCAAGATTCCATAAAGCACATATAAATTTAACACAACAGCACATCAAGACTTGGCATCACTCAATGGACTCTCCCTCCATGTGGTTTGTGTATAGGAAAAAGCTTTTTCCTTCATTTGAAACAAAATCGTACAGTTTCCTCAATTGCACACTTGTCGCTAGTGTCTGGCAGCTAAAATTATTGTGAAATGCAAAACCGATGTCTAGATTCACAAGGCAGATAGGCCGCTTTATGAAGGGGTTTTACGACATTTTTACGTCCACTAGCAATTAGATTTAAGGACAAGCCAATTTCTGGTGTCGCTATCGCAATTTAATTGTGCGCTTTATGAGCTATAAAGGATTTCATTCATATTCAGCTGTTGAGCATGCCGGCGCGGTGTTAGGTGTTCATTCAGTTAAGTTGTATGCAACGACATTATTAGGCATTGATTTGGAATTTTTTTGTTTTAAATAAATTTTGTGAAGGTGAAGGTGGGAGTTATTTCGAGTGAAAGAGGAATACATTTATTAATAGCCAAAGCGGAGTAATGGTGAGCTGTTCAGAACCCGCATGATGTGGATGGGTACCTCTGACTAATGCCACTGTTTTAGAATAGACGACACGTGCGTCATGTGACTACTTAAACAAACTCAAACAAAACACACAATAGACCATTCAGCTCTAAGCGGCTGACATTGATGTTAGTGGCTGAACACAGCGAGTAGCCAATACGGCGGTTGCTCACATTTAGATTGATACAGCGGCTGAAGAACGACATCAGTACCGATCAGTCTCAGTCCTGCTCTAAGGTGCAGATCGTGTGTAATGTCAAAAACATTTTGAAACAATCTCCATAGGAGGTATTCCTCTGTACTGGTTGATATAGGTGTCAGAAGGCATCTACAAAGCAAACGTCTTCGGTTGAGAAGGAAAGTATGCATGAACTTGACTCCTATCCGAAAGGCTTCTCACACCGATCTTGTAGATGGCTTTAACCGATGTTATAGCCCGGTGCGGAGAGCGTTAAAAGCCGTTTGTACTACCAATGGTGGTCCCCTACAGTGAAAATTGTCGAGGAAATACATTCAATGTCTTCTAAGTTGCTTGAGTAGGTTGACACTTCATATTGACCACTGTCTTAACGATGGGGTTGTGAAACAAGCAGTTCGGAACCCCTTGCTGTTAGGTGGTCTGGTCTCAAATAGGTCATACTGTGGTTCTGATGGCTAAGGTCCTGTTCAATTTGTGTGCGGTGCTCAGGATGGGGCTTTCAAATGAGAATCTGTCATAAGTTGGGGGTTATGACGTCGTGCGAGCGGCGACGACACTGTAGTGACGGGATGTACAGAACTAGAAGCGAAATGGGAGCCGACGAAGAGTTGCCTAAGTGGATCACGAATTTGACAGCAAGTGTAGTAAAGTGGCTTGTTCCTTGTTTATTACTTGTGTAAAGGGACTCGTGATCCTGTGCATTACTGCGACAGTTGTGTTATGTGTCTGTTGCCTCGCGTATCCCTTTGGCCATGACGTTGGGGTCAATAATTATAGCGCTGTGGTTAGTCAACTACAGTGACACATATTAAAGGAGAGTGACTGCACCTAACGGCCAGCAAGCAGCAGTAACTCTTAGGCCAGTGTATACCCGTTCTTTCCAAAAGGATCTATTCGATCTTATTGGATCACTGGAAGCGATGACATTGGATAACGCCAACACTGCTTAGTTCTGTCGGGTTATTGAAGACGTAGACCTCTAGTGACGAGAGGGAGGCGCAAATACAACAAAGGTATGTATAGACCTGGTTCCTTCCATTCCTCATCTTTGCAACTGCCGCAGAGTTGGTCGCAGAGCAGACCTAAACGGCGTAGGCTCCATTGGCACGATGATGACACCAATAAGAGTGCTGAGAGTTTGCCTGATTAGGCTATGTGATCGTGTTTCTTGACGTGGCTCTTTGCCTGTACACCAACTATGATTACTGTGAGCAACTGTTTGAAGGTTCAGTATCTATAGGCATGAATGGCGCATCTCCACCAGCACATCACAGAGCTGGTGCCATTTTTGAGGGGACAAAATGTTTTCGGGATTGGCGCAGGAACCCGGCCATCTCGTTAAGAAAAAGGCGGGAGCTCAGGGATGTCTTCAAGTTAAATGTGACTACATAGTGCAGAGACTGATTCAGCATGATACCTGTCCTTGACAACGCACTATTTTATTTTAGCCAAGCTTCTGGCTTGCGTTAGTGTGACCACAACCTGTAAACTAATGTTGACGATCCAATCTTTGATCCATCTGATTTGCAGAGTACCATGAATCGCCAGATTACAGATCAGAACACACGCTCTGTAAAAAAAGAAGACTCTAGTCTTCCGGGTTCACGGAGCACACACAACGTCGCATTTCCCATTTAAATTTGGATATATTTAATAATATGGGTGGCGCTACAGCCAATGTAGGGTAAGGACCTAGCTTCTCAGCAACCACTCGTGTTGTGCATGCTAATGTTCTTTTACGAGCCGAAGGAACCTACTGTCTTATGCCAACTCCGAACGGCTAAGTTTTAGAAGCATTTTCTAGACAGGAAATACGCATTTTCAGTGACTCGAAAGTGCTGGAGCCGTGAAAATTATTTTTGTCGTACAGAGCAGGAATCCAACCTATGACATCGAGGTTCCAGTCGACGCACATTCCCACAACGACACGGGCCAACACAGAATTTGGATCTACGTTCTTATAAAGTTTAATTCACACAAGAATTTTTCCAAAAAAAAAAACAAACAGATTGCATATCAGCGTTTAAGCGACCAGTTTTCATAAAATATCATCTTTAACGGCACCACAGTCCTGGTCCTTCAAGCAACAAGTCTCTGCAACTAGTGCGATATTTAGCTAGCTGTCTTCAGTTTTGCACACCAAGTTGTTTGAGGTTCACTTGGTTTCTCCATCTTAGAAGCTGGCGCCTTCCGTTGCTTGTCCGGAGTTGAAGACTCTTCGGGCCGGAGCTGAGTTCCACATAGTGCAGCCACGCTAGGCGTTGGATCTTGAGGACAAGAAAGGTATACTTTGTTAGCTGAGGTCCACAGCGCCAGACCTATTTGAACTGATTTCATCAAAATGAGAGCAAGTTTCTCATTGCCCGCTGTGTTCCGCCAATAACGTCAACGTCATGTATGGACTTCCTGAAGAGTCCACTGCCTTTAGTATTTGCGGGTCATGCACGATCCTCTCCAGGATGATGTTGAGAAGAGAGAGAGAGAGAGAGTGTTGTCTTCTCTAAATACTTTTAAGTCTCGGTTCGGTGAGTTTGATACCGCCTTGAGAGTCATCGGACACATCCTGACAAGTGTGGCAGGAATGTAAGATTTAGACATTATGCTGCGCTCGTCTGTATGCTCAATGCCATATGCAGCCTTGACAGCGTCGACTAGGCCGTAAGTGTCAATGACTGCTTTAGTGTGGAGATCTGGTCTTTTGCGGACGTCCCTGTGCTGAAGCTACACTTATTGTGCTTAAAAAATTCTTTAGGCGAGTACACAAAACGGCAGACAAGGTCTTGTACACGTAGTTTCGAGACGAGGCGAGACTTATTGCTCGGTAGTAGCGCAGAAAAAATGGTATTTTTCTTGTGTATTCAGCGAAGAGTTACGTTCGACAGTAAGGTCAGGTTATTGGGCTGCCAGGGCAAAAGTTTTTACTCAAAAAGTCAACTCGCATTGTTATGTGAACGGGGTTTTTGACTTAAATTCAATTGTGAAGACAAGTGGTATCAAGAACACGATGCCACATCACACACAAGACGACCTGCTTTATTTCTATTGCACGGAAAAATTGCTGGCGACTTATTTCGCGTTTCGGTGCTAGGAAATGGAGATCAGGATCATTTGAACTATGGCTTTACAAAATATCACGTCGATCGCAAGCCTTTGACAATTATTGAACGAATATTCGTCAAGTTAGGGCTGAGTTAGTGAGAGTCGAAAAGTCATTAACAATAGCCCTTTCAGAATTTTCTCTAGTTAAAATTCCAGTAGAGGAGTACGACGTTAAATTCAAGTCAAGAAGTCCCTTCCTTTGTACTGGATCAACACCTCTCGGGCAGGTAGCCTCTAGCAATCTAGAATCAAACATGCATTTTCACAAACCGTACCAAAAACAAACCACCTGAACTTCCGCATAATTTCGAAGCACGTCGTTTACAGTGGCTTCAGGTGGAGCATACAAAACATTTGCCAGCCATTCACTGACTTCGCCTCGAGCGTCAAACGGATTGCAATCGATTTGAAAGAGGGGCGGTGCTCAGTGCTGCACTCCCTGGCATGGATTAACTAGTCGAAATTTATTTGCCAAACTGCTGGTTTGAAACTTCTTCCCGAATGCCTGTGGAAATTTAAATTTCAATTCCACCCGCACATGCAGAATGCGGCAAATAACCCAAAACAGGAATCGGGAGCAGCGTCTTATTAAGCATGCAGAAAGGGTGGACGCTTGCTGTTCAATCCTTGAATGCTACCTGCGGTGAAGTGCGCAATGGAAAGGCAACCGAATGCCGAGTGCCGAGTGCCGAGTGCCGAGTGCCGAGTACCGAGTGCCGACAGTGCTGGTGTGCGTTGGTGAGAAGTTCGTACTTCAATGTTGCTTCGAAACGCAAACACCGGCTCTGGTGCTCATCAGATGCGGGATTTAATTCCTCAGCACTCCATACAATGGGAATAACAACATCCACACCGCATCAACGTGATCCGGCTGGGCACCGAGGAGGTGGGCCGGCACGAGGCAACTAAAAAGGACGTGCAAATTAACCCCCACCGGGGTTATGAGCTTTTATTCGGGTGGTAATCATTGAAAAATACCATGCAACGGGGTGATTGCATATCACGAAATCTGTGGAACGTGTTGAAATTGAATTTCACAGCACAACACTCCCCCGAAACATGGAGAATGCAAATTTATCTTTGGTTTGATTTATTCCTTAGTGGGGAGGGTGCCATTCCATTCCTTTGGCTCCTCCGGTGCTCCCTGACGCTGACCAACTGCACAAGGGATACCGTTTCGCAGGAGATGGTCGGATTGGCCATTTTGCTGTGGGAAAATTGAAACATGAGACCGGTAATTGTAACAGTTTGGATAGCTGCATGGGATTTGCACCGTCCATGGGGTTGTTGCAAATTGCGGACTTTGAAGTATTGAATGGTTGGTGCGAATTGTGGCAATAGGACGTAATGTACGGGTTGGTTGCATGGATTGGAGTGCTGATCGAGTGGATGGTTCCCATTTTTGGGTCACACGATGTGGCTGGTGTGGCTGTGGGTGCACGGGGGTTATTGTATTGAACATACGTTCATAAATGTGAACTCTGCTTCCGTGAAGGCGGAATTTGAATTAAAGTACTGAGTAACTCACGAGGGATAGCTTACTTTTCAGTCAATTTATTCTACATCAACCTTACTGAAACCTTACCACATTACTCTTGCACATTATCATCTCCAACGTTTACTCCTACAATAACTTAGCTGAACACAAAGCCTTTTGGACGCTCCTCTAAAGGTTTTTACTAATTTTTCCCAACGGCTTTTCTAAATTTGACCCACTCCGCAGCTGCAGATATTTATACTTCCTCAATTAAGCTCTAGAACGTATTGGTGACAGCCTAATTGTGTGCATTTGCCGATGTCTTTTAGGTAAATCAGAAGGCAACTAATACTAATACGAGTCACGGAAGCAATAACAAGACTGAGGCGCAGCTTGAAGAGTTATCCCCTGAGGCCAATGAACAGACGGGCAAGGAAGCCACCCCGGGGCACCAATCGAACAACGAATCGGCAAAGGCTGAAACAGACCAGATTTGGGAAACTGAGGACACGGACGAGAGCCAAGCGACTGCAAGACAACGCTTTGTAGCAAGAAAGGGGGAGATTCGGACGTTACGAGACCAATTGGCAGAATTCAATGGCCCGATCGAACCTAACCTTGCGGTGGTTCATCACGTTTTTAAGAAAGGTGAAGGAATCCTTGCCGGCATTCTCAGGTGACGACAACCAGTGCTGAAGTGGATCAATAAAAATCAGCGACTATATTTTTGTACTAATCTCTGCCTGGTGGGTTCAAACGGGTGTGCTTCTTAAAATTTGTGATTAATTACCTGTACACTGAAGCAATGGTGATTACCGAACTCACTGACCAAGTGACCAGGATTTTAGATAGTATTCTTCTTCTTCTTTGTGTGGCGCTACAGTCCTGGATGGACCTGGGCCTCATCCAACGAGTCTCTCCAACTCACGCGATCTCTGGCTAGCTGTCTACAGTCTCATCCACCTTAAACGCGGGCGTCCTCTGTTGCGGTGCGTCACAGGTTCGAATTCGAAGATTCTTCAGGCCGGAGCTGTGGTGTCCATTCGCACTACATGACCTAGCCACCGTAGGCGTTGGATCTGTAGACGCCTAACTAGGCTCATATCGGTGTACAGATCGTACAGTTCGTGGTTGAATCTTCGTTTCCTGAACCCGTCAACACCAACAGGACCAAAGATCGCATGAGCTTTTCTCGCAAATAGACCAAGGATTTCTTCATCCACTTTCGAGGTTGTCCATGCCTCCGCGCCGTATAGCAGGACTGGGATTTTATATAGATTCAACTTGGTTCTTCGAGAGAGAGCTCTATTACTTAATTGCCTCTTGAGCACAAAGAAGCAGCGGTTGGTGGTACAATTCACTCCGGATCCGAGGTACGTGAAATCCTTGACTACGTCGTTATAGCTGCCCATTGTGACACTTTGTCCAAGACGTCGATGTTGTATGTCATGTTTTGAGGACAGCATATACTTCGCTTTGCCCTCATTCACTGCCAGATCCATCTTAGCCGCTTCTGTCTCAATGTGCAAATGCCTCATTGGCGGCTCGCTGAGTTCTGCAATCACGTCAATGTCATCGGCGTATGCTAACAATTGCACGGACTTCTGAAATATCGTGGCTCTAGTGCTGGCGTGTGAGTTTTGCAGTTTTTTGACAGTATTACATTGTAATTTTTTGTAATTGGATATTTTGGATATCGTTTTGATTAGGTAAGGTGTGGGGATTGGGGTTTAGAACGAGCGGAAGCCAGTGTCACTTCGTAGACCAATTGTAATAGCGATTGATTGGATCAGGTGGAGAGGATCTACTCCTTTCGTGCACGAATTACCATTGCGCTTGTCATGTGTCCGACCAGCCCAATGTCTTGGTAAACCTGTTAATAGTTTTTAATGGCACCTCTGTTAGTTTATTTAGATCTTACAAGAAGTTCTCTCTCAACGTTATATTTCTTATTCAGCAGACGCCTTTACAGTAACAGAGGTAGTGAGGAGTGTCTTCTCTTTCCTCTTCGCTTAGTTCCCTGCATATGTAGTCACGTATACTTATTGCCTTATAGTATGTAATTATACTATCTAACTACATCTACGCTCCTTTGAACGTTCGGACATCGAAAATATTGGAGGAGTGTCTGACGACGATCGCAATGTGATCAATCTGGTTGACGGTTGATTGATCAGGAGACCGCCAGGTCCCATTATGGATGTTGAGGTTTGGGAATCGCGTGCTCATCACAGAGAGGTTACACCCCGAGGCGAAATCTACCAGCCTAGGTTCGTTTCCGGGTGTGTTGTCGTGCAGGCTGTGTTTTCCGATGAATCTAGTAAAGATTTCTTCGTTGCCCAGCTGTGCGTTGAAATCACCTAGAACGATCTGGATGTCTCTTACACACCAATTGTCTCTTCCACTGATAGAATTAAAAATTGGACATTCTGCCTGTCACTCTTGATATATGCAAAAGTCACATCAGGCAAGGAATGAAGAAAATGATCTCAATGATCAATTCTGTTGTACGTTTGAATACATCATGATCATGAACATGAAAGTAGAGTTCTGCAGCATCGAATGTGGAAGAGCGTCAGACTATAGAATGGAATAAGTTCCGCAACGCCAGTGGTGAATATGACCCCCTGCCGAGGGACGGTCCAGCTTAGTTCTGATTACGGGGCCACTTACAAATGTTATGGTTTCTGGTGGCCCGTGGCGCTGTGGGTATGTACGTCCAAGAATAATATGACGGCCCCATCTCTTTCGAATCACTGACAGTTCTCAAAGAGTATTTTCTGTCTAGAAAAAGGCTTCTCAATCTTGGCCATTCGGATTCAGCATAAAACTACAAGTCCCTTCCACTCGTGAGAGCACGCACAACACGAGTGGTTACTGAGAACCTAGGCGCATACCCTCTACGGGCTGCAGCGTCATCTATATTATATTACAAATGTTATTTCAAATATAACTTCGCATCCCACCAACAAATTATCCAGAATCCCCACACAATGACACCCAAGCCAGAATAAAAAATAGCCCGAATCAGAACAAGGTCGAAAATCACGAGAACAGCACAGGCTCGAATTCCATTTTCACACAAATCCTCACCCGGTAAAGAGCAACCACAGTGAGCTCAGGATCTCGTAGATGATTAAAATGTCATCGTGCGACAGGAAAGATATTTTCACCAGCGACTGTAATCAAATAATTGATCTGCTTCCCAGAAGCACTCACGAGAGTCTCCTTGAACCTCGGAACGGCTAGATAAAATCATCAAAGGTTAAGTAAACTCACATTCCGTACCTCCAGCCACACGAGTGTCCTCCAGATGAAGACTGCTCCACTCAGTACATCCCCTAGACTAAGCCGTTTCACGTTTCTCTGCAGCATCCACAGAATGGTTCACGCTTCGTTTAGACTTCCACCTCGAACAAAAAAAAACACGAAAACGAAAACAATTTCGGAATTAATTATATCAGTCACGTCTCATAATTTCGCCGCCACCAAATCCGAGGAGCCGTAGCCTGTGGACGTATGCCCTGTGTATGCGAGTCGGATGTTACTTCAGAAATGTGATCATTTTTCTCGGGTGGCACATGCTGGCGCTCACAACAGAGCGACAGCAGAAATAGTTAGCACCCGTCCTTAACGCATATTGTTCCGGTGGCTGTGGCCCTGTGCGGAGGAATTCGTCGGAAGCACATGGGACTTTGCTGGCTGGCCGGGTGGCTGGATGGTGAATAATAATCCACTTTGCTGAGTCAACAAACGTCAACCGCAGCCCCCGATGCAGATGAAGGATGAATGGCAGGCGGTGGAAAAGTTTTAAAAATATTCATGCCAAAGCCACATGCAGCGGTAATTTATTGCCCGGTCATGTTAAGCGATGTGAACATACACATTCTTCTTGGTATGACGTGGTTTTTGAAAAAGGCTGGACGTGGGTGCGTTTGGAAGAGATATACAGAAGTGGCGGTGTCTCCGTGTGTATTTTTGGGTGATGATGCAACGCAATGCAATGAGCAAGTCGACTGAGCTACAGAGTCGGACACGCACTGTAAATCTTCCGTGTTCTGTCGCCAATAAATTCGCAGTATCAGTAAACTAGTCAAATTAATTCCTCGCCTTAATAGAACAGAAACTCAATGTCAAGTAATTCATTTTTCATGTGGAATTTGTCGTGAATATTACGATTTCCGAGACGTTCATTTTGTGTCAAATGTACAACAGGCGAACCTCTGATTGGCCTTTTTTGAACTCGGGCCATAATTGCGGACGTGGATTATTGCCAGTATGTAATGGCGGTGGTAAGCGGTGACCAGAGATGTCTTGTCTGCTATCGTGCATGCTGGTTGACTCTCTGCTTGACGCTTTCAATAGCTCTAACATCTACGCCAAGGTCTATGCGCAAGGTCTGACTGCACCGTTCGTTGCATCGTGTGTAGCGGCTGTCTGTGCAGGCGGCTCTAGACTTTATTGACGAGTGCTGTACTAGAAATGGGTGGTTGTTCTCTTAACGAGGAGGAAATATGTCACTATCTGTTTCTCCGATGAAGCAACATATCTGGGAGTTAAATGGGACAGAGTGGTGGGCCGTGGAGTTGTGCGTCGATCCAACACACCTCAACCTCGCCGTCTATATTCGATCCACTGTCTGAACGACAAAAAAAAAATGTTTCAAGGCCCCACGTCTTTCGAGTCACTGACAACGCTCAAAGAGTACCATCAGTACCACCGCCAGGTCCCTTTGTGAATGTTGAGGTGAGGGAACCACGTGCTGGTTACAGAGAGGGCCATGTGGTCGTGTAGGCTGTTCCGACGACCCTAGCAAAGACACGCCTTGCCCAGTGTCGTAGCTGGGGCATTGATGGCATGTTCTTTCTAGGAGATCATAGAAGTCGTCCTTGCTATCGTCGTCTTTGTCCTCTTTTGCAGCGTGGGCGCAATTCAGGCTGATGTTCCCGAATGTTGTCTTGATGCGGAATGTTGTGAGGCGCTCGATTATGTATCTAAAGCTTAAGATTGCATGCCTAAGTCTGCCTCGAACAACAAAACCGCATCCAAACAAGCGCTGCCTTCGCTCTTTGTAGCAATCGCCGTAGTATATATCGCAGTTTTTCATCCTCTTTTTGCCCGGCCCATCCCATCGCACCTCTTGGATGGCGGTGATGTCAGCCTTATAGGCTTCTAGGGCCTCCGCAAGTTCATCGGCTGCACGGGGTCTGTTAAGTGACCTCACATTCCACGTGCAGAACCGAAAATCGTTGTCCTTGTTTCGTTGTCCATGTTCGTCAGCAGTAGGGCCATCCGTATTCGAGGCTTGTTGCCGTCTCAGAAATAAGGTATATTTTACACCGTCGGAAAGTTAGCGCCACGCGAAACCCTCTAACCTGGAGGACCGGGTCCTGGCTTAACTCCCCGACAAGGGGTCGCTGCATACATTGGTTCACCTCTAAGCGGTTGCAGTAGAGGCTATCCAGAGGGCGCTGCGAGGAGACTGTATGTCAACTTGACCTGTGCATTCACAGGGATCGTTTCTGGCATCTCGCCAAGTTGAGAGCAATCAACAACTTTGCCCTGTATGCACAGGCCCATGCCTTCCGCTCAAAGAGTACTTCTGTCCAGAAAAATGTTCTCAAAATGCCAAGGCGCAGTCGGTTTTCTGGCAACATAAGAACATTTTTTGCACATCTTGAAATCGTTTGGATCTAAACAGCTCTAATGACGCCTCTTCTTTCCTATTCATAGGTCGTTTGCTAAGATCTGAATCCTTCTAAATGCGTAACAGCGTCTTGCACTAAGCTTCACACAACGCTCTGTAATCTCAGGCTCATCTTCCGGTTGCGATTTTAATTGCCACGAACTAAAGCTTACCAGTAGGGCCCTGACAACATTACTGTGAATGGTCAGCGTTATCGCCCTATGTTTACCGATTATTGGTAGACATGTATTATACCCTTCGTAATCCATTAACCACTTCTAGGATAGACGATAGACAGAACTTTTCTGAATTGTATCGTCAGCTTAAATTCGCTAAAACTTGTCTCTGGCCACCCCGGGCTTACGGGAAATGTATTCGCCGGCATTTAAGGACCTGCGACTAGCTGCGTCCTGGGTTAGAGCTTGCATGGATTGTTCAGAGGATGTAGAGGATTTAGACAAATCAATCTGGCTTCCTAATGATTCCAAACAATTCGCTGAATTCCTCTGCACAAAAAAATACTCTCGACGACTTAACGGAGTGAGGTATTAACCAGCCACTACACCTTCGCTAAACACCTACATACATGTGCTTGGCCAAAGCGATGCAACGCACTGCTACGGTGCATAGAAGACTGCGACACTGCAGAGGACTATCTCTGTCCCTCCTTTGCTCGGTTCAGAAGGTATCTATTCGGTGTTGATGAGTCGAGAGCTGATGATCTCCTCATCATAGAAGCACCTGCTGGCATTTTTCCGGCAGACCATGTTCATTACATTTATGTAGGGTGCTGTCTTGTAGGCTAATGGACTAGTTATTGCGTCTGAGTGTTCCAGTGTAGTGTTAAAAGTGTCAACAAATATGAACGTCATTAAAATGGCATCCACGGTATAGTTGACAGTGCTTCAATCAGTGGGTCTCGGCAGCTTCTAGAATGTTGGGTCGATCTCCTCCAATGTGGTTTGCTTATACTGTTTGTGGCTGTGGTTCGGTTCACCTCCCTCGCAGACCATACATGTATCCGACATAGAATTTTCCTTTCGAAGTGGCCAGGAGTCAGCTCTGCAGTTTTACTTCTCGTCTAGCTTTCAGCTCCACAACTCGGATATACATTTCCGCCTTGTCGAGCTCTGGCCATTCGTTGACACCCTCTATATATGCGACTTTTAACGGTGACGTTTTCAACTTCCTCGTTTCGAAAGAAGTGCTATCCAATGATGCCAGCACGCCAGCACCAAACAGTGATTTCTTGTGGATTCATTGTCAACATTTGTGCATCGTGTTCGCGTCAACAATGATTATTTGGTTTGTTGCCTTTGAGCTACAAATGTGTTTCGTCCGAGAAGATAATTTTTGCCCAAAATCTGGCCAACATTTTCTTCGTCCAATTATCAAACTCATTGCGTTGGGCATGGTCGTCTGACTATGGTCAGCACAATCGATTGGAAATGTAAGCTCGGATCCAACCGCAAAGTGAGCCCGGTGAACTCTCTAGTGGTGCCCATCGACATTCAATCGGGATTTTTGGCCGCTACATTTCACACCAATCTCTGTTTGGTTGATGGCCTCATGTAAGCTCCCTTATATTTGCGATGAATTTCCTGCACACTGAAGACATGGCTTGGACCGATCGCTTCAACTGAGCCGGAATCTTGATACAAATTCTTAGTAATTTTCGCAATTTCAACTAGCGTGAAACGAAGCTTGATGATATGGTGAATCTTATTGAACAATTTGACAGCTGGATGTCAGTGATAGATTTGACAACTGCCAAGACGCTTGCGAAAACTATCATTGTTACATTTTCACCCTTCAACCAAGCATTTGAGTGCCTCTTCAACAGGACATGCTCTGGGCGCACAACAGTTGGGGTGCATATGTTGTAGCTCATTGAATCTTAATGCGACGCTCATTTATGCGAATGTCGCCTGCTTTAATCTGCGGCATTTAATCTGCTGACATTTCACTGTGGCGCTTTTATTGCTGTCCAAAGGTCACATCTCTACGCATCATAAAAGATAAATACGCGCTTATTTTTGCACGCATAATTTATCCACAAGTCCACGCCAATTTGAGTTTCACTGAATTTTGTTCATTTAGCGACCGGAAATATTCATTAAAATAAATATTTGATTGAAATTGGTTCACTGAATTGTACTTCATGAATAATGCATCACCCGGTCGATTGAGCGCATCTGCCTCAGTGTGCATTTATTTGTGTGGCCGTGCGTCTGTCGGGTGAATTGATGGAAACACCGAAGCTTAGAAGGCAATCTGCCAACGCCAACGGCGCCGGAAAGGTAACTTCTTGCCATCTGTCCAGTCGACTGCGCCTGTTGTTCGTCTCGTTTCACACCGGGCACGTAAACATCAACGCAAACAACTCCGAACATTGCCATTTGCGGTCGGTGCCGGCCCTCCATTTAATTACCAAGGGCAATTATTATCACAGAACAAGCAGAATGCAATTACAACTCCACGAGGGTAGGCCCGACGAGAGAAAAACAGAAACTCCCACGTGAGCACCATTAAATTCATTAAACGGCCGAACAGGAAAAAAACAATAATAGAGTCCTTGCAGCCCGACTGGACCGAAGTGAAGTGTCCGTACGGATTATGTGCGAATTAATAAGCAAGCACATTGATTGTCATCGGTCGGCGCGATGTTAATGGTCCCCTCGCATGGCCGGCATGCGTCCCCGCACGGACGTGATTAATTCCGACATCCACCCACAGGACTGCACAAAATGTATTTTCTGCGGTTCTCCATCGGATCCGTGCTGAAAATAAGTGCGGCCAATCCAGCCGAACGAACGTTTAAGAACATTTTAGAGCACGCAGAAGTTGTTCGATTCCAGTGCAGGGACACAAAAGTTAATGTTAACGTTTTGGAAAATTTTAATGGAGAAACTTTCCAAAACGGACACAACAAATCGCCGCGGCGCGTTGCAGCGTTGGGGAGGGAAAAGTTTCGCCACCCCGCACAGACACAGCCCTCGACGATGTCGATAAGATGACGGCTCTCACAATGCACGCAACTTGGAGCGCAGTGCGACGCCCAAGCATGGCGGGCGCAAAAAAGGACACGGAAGAATAATAGCTCTGATTATGAGTCCCTAAATGGTGAAGCGAAACTGCACAAAACCGGTGGCAGGGCTGGAAGGCAGAGGAAGGAAACTTTTCGAAATTTGTCATCTTCCTGGAATTTACTGCCGCTACAGGAGCGGGGCCATAGGATTTCCGCTCGAAACGAAGAAATACTGAAGTTGTCCGGGTTGTGGATGGGTTTGTTTTGAAGAATCTACCGAAAAAGAAAGAAAGTTTCACTTCGGTGGCGAGCCGTGCACACTCCTTCGGTGTTTGGTGGCGTAATTTCAGTTTTGTTCCTGCTCTCCGAGCCGAACACCGAAGTGATATAGTTTGCTGAACAATTTGCGATGGGGAAACTAAATTCATTAGACCGACCCAGTGGCCGAGGTGAGGTGTTTTTCGGTGTTCCATTTGTCCAGGGGGAGGGGTCAGCATTTGCAAGAGTTGCGCTGGATTTAATTTTCGAAAATGGGTTTGCTGCTATTATTTAAAGTAGCTCGAACTTTGGGCTTTGTGTTGGCTTTTTGTGGTGCAAATATCTTTCGCTACGTCGAAGCCCAATGGGGAGCTAAGAGTTTAGATATTATTATTCCGGGTCACTGGGCGGCGGGACTTGGCAGTTCTTTGAAGTCGAATTGGAGAGAGAGAAAGAGTTTTCGAGAAATTCCCCGAAGAATGTCCGACAAGAAGAATAGCCGTCCGCCATGAGGGCTTGTAGTCCTTAGAAGCGAGTGGAAATGTGTCAGCGTGCTGGTGGAACGTGGACGAAGTCTTAAGTTAGTGATAAAGTTTTGACAGGTTTGGGACTGACCATCGAGTGGCTGACCGCACAGTGGTTGTTTTGCTCTTAATGAACTGGCGGCATCAGTGAAACCAATGTTTTTTTTTGATGTTGGGGATGTTTGTGACCTAAGGGGACCTACTTTGGTATGCTCACTCGGCATGGGACGGAAGCTGTAATTAATTTCAAAGACCAGACATTGAAATTAAAAGGTCTAGCTTGTGGAGATCATCAGGGTGACAGTGCCAAGTTGTATTTTTTAATTAAAACGGATTAGGTTAGGTTAGTTTACGTTGTAGTGGCTGACTGCTACAGAGCAGTCACACTTAGGCCAGAGTAGGCCCAATGTGATACCACGCGGATTGACTTCTCCTAACGCTGGAACCAGTTGGTGCTGCTAATGAAACGATTTAGTTGGCCAATGCTGGCACTTTTTAGCTCGTTACGGCCGCTGAAGTAGTAGGCTCCTAGGTGCAGGAACCTACGACTGGCAAGAGCACTGAAGGAGCGGAGAAGGTGATGAGCATTTTCTTCTTCCTCTTCATCCATGCAGCTTCTGCAAAAACCACTATATGGGGCACCCATCCTGCGAGCATGAGTGCCAATTGGACAGTGCCCGGTAATGACTCCATGAGGCTCCTTAATGAGGGCTTGCTGAGTCTAAGTAGACTGAGTGACCGTTTTAGGTTAAGTGTGAAGTGATGGCCAGATTTCTTTTGTTTTAAGGCAGGTGGTGCCTCCTAGCTATTTGTCATTAGTGGTTTTAGCTGTGTAGATCTTAAGAAGATGGTAAGCTGTAGCGATCGGCATGGATGGCGGTACCCCTGCTATCAATAGGGATGAGGTTGTACCACACCTAGTGAGTTCATCGGCTTTGCAGTTTCCTGGTATGTGCCAGTGATCCGGCACCCACATGAGGCGAATGTTGAAATGCTCGGCCATCTTGTTAAGAGACAGCCTGTAATTAATGGATGTTTTTGAGTAGAGCATGACACTGTCCAGGGATTTTATGACGGCCTGACTATCGGAACAGATCCTTTTTGAATTCACATTGTTTTTGAGCCAAGACAGCGCCTCTTTAATCGCTATGGTTTCTGCCTCAAAAACGCTACAGTGATCAGGGAGCTTCACGGAGATAGCAATGTTCAGGTCTTGAGAATAGACACCCGCACCCACCCCTTCTTTTGTCTTTGATCCATCTGTGAAAATGCGCAGAGGATCTTTCAGCGTTTACCTGTCAGACATCCAGTCCGATCTGGAAGGAATGCTGACTGAGAATTTCTTCTCGAAGATGGCCTGGGGTAGTAGGCGCTCGGAGGCGCTAGGAAGGAAATTGAATTCCTTGAGAATGGTTTAGTGGCCAGTGTTGAGTTCGGACCACAATCGAAGTGTTTTGAGTCTCAAGGCTTTGCTTGCTGCTGCTTGTTTCGCGAATATTTCCAAAGGTGGAAGATGGAGGAGAATATTCAGTGCGTCTGACAGAGTACTTCTCAGTGCCCCGCTGATGCACAGGCAGGCAAGTCTTTGTGCTCGGTTGAGTGCATTGCAGTTGATAGCCTTTTTTAGTGCTGTCCACCAAACTGAGACACCATACAGAAGTGTCGGCGGTGTGTGCGTGCCAGTGAGCGATGCGTGGTTGTAGGTCCCATTTGCATCCAATGGCCTTTTTGCAGCTAAAAAGTGCAGAAGAGGCTTTTTTGACCCTTTCCTGGATATTGAGCTACCAATTTAGCTTGCTGTCGAGAGTGAGACCCAGAAATTTCGGACTGGTGGTTAGTCCGGGGGATTTTGTATCTTCTGGTGAAAAGAACGATATCCGTTTTTTGTGGGTTGACGCCGAGTCCGCATGTTTGTGTCCATGCTTCTAGCTTGTCGAAGGCATTCTGCATTATTTCTCTTAGAGTAGAGACGAATTTACAGGATGCCGCTATGGCAATATCATCCGCATCGGCAATAACTTTGCACCCTACCTCTTTCAGTATTAATAGCAGTTAATTTCCCGCTACGTTCCAAAGAAGTTGTAATAGAACCTCCTTGTGGGGTGTCCCTATTAACTCCTCTATGGATCTTACCGTCTCCCATCTGAGAGTGTATTACTCTGCTGGTGAGTAGCTGATGGATGAAAGTCACTAGGGGCTTTTCGATCCCGGCTTGGAAAACAAACATTCTCTTCGGTGAACTCAAGCAATTTCAGAAACAGTTTGTGTGACGAAATATCAACTTGCTTAGAGCACCTGACCTGTCTCGACTTTTTCACCACCACGTCCTCCAGATGAGGCTTACAGACGAAGCCATAGCACTCACCCATCTTCTGGCCCAGCTAATCGAATATAGACCAAATATCAACACTTGATCAACACTGACACTGAGCACCACCCTTTCATTGTTTTGAAAGGGGCATGTTTTATCATTCAACCCAGAGCGATTTGCTACGATGGACGCATTGGAGTTCTCGTCAAATTGATCCGCTGGTGTCGTACACACTTGCAGTTCGGTTGGAGAACTTTCGAACCGCATAAAACTAGCAAAAGGATTTCCGCAAGGAGTTACAGATCACAATCAGGTGCTCAATGGTGAGCAAGTGTCCAGTGTCTTGATATCTGTCCTCTATGTCCCTCCTCCAGTGACCTCCTTCGTTGGGTACAGTTTTCGTGTGAATGACGCTACAGTACTCCGACATGAAAAAATTATGATTTAGATACATTTTTTCGCCAGACTTTTGGTTAATCATACGACATCGACAAAGCCACGCATTCCTAACGTTTCGTAATGCAGGACACAGTGTATGCTGTCGAGCAAGATCCAACCGGTACACAGTGTCTGGGACAAAATGTCACAATTTGGAATGGCCTCACGACAAACGTAAATTACACCAATGAAGATGCGAGATGGAATAATAATTTGAATACGGCGATATTTCGGTTTGACTCGAATGCCCTAAATCGTGCTCTTATTTTGCCAGTGCAGTGCCTACTATTCGGGACTGAATGTTGGACGCTGATCCAAACATCAGGGTGTATTCCAGGTGTCATTGGATTAAGGTACTTGATTTGATTGATTGGCGCGAGCGCGTGCTGATTCTTGACATCAAAAGAAGTCTTTCAGGCGAAGTCCTTGGTTGTTAAGAATATCGTCCATGGCTTAAGTGGAATTCGCATTCCAGAGGGAGTCCGTGCTCCATCTAAGCACGTACATACCTCTCTGTAAAATAAAACGTTCCAACGATCATCCCTAAATTACAGAAAACAGATCACCATGGCTGCACATGAGTCAGGGCTTCACATGAGACAATCTTCGGTGTCATGGAAGCGTCATGATCAATTGACCGAGATGCAAATAATTTAGACCGCCACATTTACTACAGTGGACACTCCTTAAGTCGGAATCCCACAGTTCAACTTAGGGAGAGTCCACGGTACTTCTGTAAAAATACTAAACTGAAACTCTTGTGTATGGCCCTTTCGATCAGAAGAAATTCCGCATGCAAATACCTCCACTTATCGAGATCTCAGGTTCGCCGACTAGTTTCTGTGCGCCACCTTACACAAGGGCGTCGTGTTTCGCGTTGTACCACGAAAACTTCATGCGTCAAGCCACTTTGGGAGTTAAATCCGCAGACGGTCGACCAGGCTCATGTCGCTGTGCAGCCCTTATAGTTCGTTGTTCAATCTGCTCGTTCAGATTCCATTCAAGTGAACAAAAGATCGCACCCAGAACTTATGTCTCGAAGTAACCAATAACTTCTTTGTCCGCCTTTGAGATTATTAAAGCCTCAGTGACATAAAGTAGGACTGATGTTGTCGGTGCTTCATATAAAGGCAGGTTGGTTCTTGTGACGGCTCTATTATTGCTTTTAGACCCTTAGACCAGCAGCCTTTGCACTTCGGGGTTCGATTACTGAGCTGTAACAAAGTAAAACACTGCTATTATATACACAAGTTTATTCCTAAGTATTATTCACTCCTAAAACGTCTCTACACTTTTTATTTACCTGCAACTGCGGTAATCTTGTTTAGAAAACACATTGCTGGCACTTTGGCGAACCCTATTAGAGCGCTTGCCAAACTGTTTTCCTTCGCTAGTCGCGCCTATGTTTATGCATCACCATTTGGGTTCGTTTACAGGCTACCGAGTACCGACACTTTAGAAACGAACTAGTTAGGCATTGGTTACCTCTAGAGTTTAGGAGGTCATCAAGATTAGCAAAAATTCCCCACCAAAGAATAAGCTTCACGGTGTCACCAGAGCCAAGAAGGTGCAACGAATGATGATGTAGGGTTGCCTAGTCTCATCCTAGTAAAATTTCAAATTCGTTACGTAAATTTTCAACTCCTCCGCGATTATCATAATCTAACGTTTAAGAAAAAAAAACAAAGAGATGAATTTGGTTTTCAGAACACCAACAACCATGCCTACACGATTTTCTATTGCTGCAAAAAGGGTGGGTGGTGCAAATGGCGACTACAACCCTCATAGTCCACTGGCTATTCGTATCAGAAGTCAGCTCCATACTTCTGTATTGTGTCGCAATCTGGTGGGCCGCCCTCGATAAAAAATTAACCTTAAGCCACTCGAAAGGGTGCAAAGTATGGTCTGCGTATGCATTGGGTTACCACTTCTTCGGTTTGAAGTGTTCGTTGCATATTTCTACGTCTACTGAAGCTGGACACGCTTGTCGTTGTAGAGGGTCAACTGGCTTAGGGTGCATCACAACCAAACAGCTCTGGCCTAAGCTGAGTCCAAAAGATCACTCGAGCCAATTGATATGAGCAGGCCTAGTCTTATATTCCTCATTGGCTTTATATCAGGGCACTGCGCCACTGGTACCCATGTCTCTTGAATAGGCCTCTCTTTCAACGACTTTTGCAGAAGCTGCACAGACTAGGATGAGAAAGAAATCATTCCGCACATATAGACTTCTGGAAGCCTAGTCCTTTAATAACCTTTCATCTCTTTCGGTTTATATGGAAATGAGAGACAGATCTGCATGGTAGCACAATGAGCCTATGCTGGCCTAAGAGTGGCTGCTGTCCACTTGCACAGCGGTCAGCCACTTCAACCTAACCTAATCTAACCCCTTACACAGCTAGGGAAGGAGGAGCACCGGAGCCCATCAGAACTGTGGGTGACCATGTACGTGTGCATGGAATTGCGAAACAAAGCTCGTGCCAGAAAGCCGACCGCCGACCAAGAAACCCTTAGACCAGTATAACCGAATGACGTTTGATGATGAGTGCAAGAAAATGAGCAAGAGCAATCGCCGTTTCCTAACCGGTGTCCTAACAAGGCAGTGCAGACTTATTGAGCACTTGAGCAAGCTAGGAAACTAGGGGTATCGGTAGAAGATCTCTGCAGATGCTGTAGAGAATCGAATGAAATTCCAGAATACGTGCCGGGACTGTGTATTACTCCTGAGAAGACAGACATACCTGAGCAAGCACCTACAATCAGAGGAAGTCTACCGTCTACAGTCATTCACATTCCAGCAGTACTGCTCCGAACGGGGAAGATGGAGGCTTTTTGTTGGTCATGACATGACAGGTCAATGAGTTCAACAACTCAACTCTCTTGTACAAATGAGCAGCGGCCTTATGTTTCAGGGCAAACTTAACCACCAACGAGGTATACTCAATGTTCCCATTTGTTGGCTCTTCAGAAATTGACTGGCAATGCGATCGAAGTGAAATAGTGAAACCACATTAATTTTACAAACCGATCAGTACTTCACTCCAGAACCACAAATGCCAAAGAAATACTTCCTCCAGCGGGTCATACATCATGATGAAACTTAAACTTCAGCGCACCTAAAGACAAACCCTCCGTTGTATCTGCTATGGAGCTCGTGAACCACATCTCCCAGCACAGACGGAGAGCACCGCGCCTTCAATTATTATTTTCAATTAAAAGAGCATTTAACCAATGCATTCACATGCTCGTGCGGCTGTTTAATGAGACCCACACCGCAGTGTGCACAAACATGTGCTCCTTGAGCGGTGGGCAAACAAGGAAACCAGGGAAACTTTGAAGCGCGCGATTCGGCTGCCATCACATCGGCACTCTGTGTGTTGTCTATTAATTAGGAATGTTTGCATAGTTTGGAAGTGACGATGAAGTATGGCACGTCAACGTGTACCCGCATCCATATCCACCCATCCTGCATGTACGACTTAACGCACATCCAAAATTCTACGCTCTAATTAACTTAGATAACTTCCGATGAAGTAGTTTGCTAGCTGGCGGCGACAATTACTTCGTTTCTGTCAGCTAACCGAGAAAGCTATCAACGGCGCACTGCGAGGAATTCACGCGCCGACCTCAACTATTGCCGCAGGTGTTTCCAGCACCAGTAACCACCGCTCTCTCCCCTCCCCACCATCACAAGGGGTCTTAAAGAGATTTACGTTCGGCAAGGAATGATAACAAGCTTCGTGGTTGCCTGGCTGCCTGCCTGCATGCTCCTCGATGCCGTAACCATGTGCTAGTTTCGAAGAGCCGGGCTGAGTTGCAGCAGCCACTCTTCTTCGTTTTGTGAAATACAAATTAAAGAGGTCCTCAGCGTAAAACGGAAATGAGGTACAAAGGCGAACGCAAAAGGTGCGAAACTGTTGAAGAACTTCAGAAATTAATTGCTCGTTGAGCAAATTCTCAGCTGGCTGGAGCTGGTGGTCGGGGTGGCGGTGGCACGAGGTGGGCTTTATTGGTTACAATGGGACCAGATAATTACTGCAATGCGCCCAATTTTTCAATTTTCACTACGGAGTGTGAAACGACCTCCTCGACGACGGGAGTCGTTCACCAACTCGAGCCCGGCTGGCAAGAACACTCGAAACAATACAAAGTAGTTGAAGGAGCCGGAAGGGCGGACGAGTTCGCTAAGGACTTGTTGAAGACTAGTTTGAAGAGTTTCTTTGTGAAGTAAACCAGTGTACTGTTGACTCACAAGATAAGGGAATTCATACTTGGATTATGAAAACGAGCACCGCCACCGGAGATGCTGCACAGCCTGGCGTGGGTAAAGTTTTGACGAAAAATGAAAAGAAAAAATATCACATTTCCCTTAATTTGTACATGGCTCACCGAAAGTTGCATGCTTAAGATATTCTCCCTTGCGGAGAAGTGTTATGTTCTGCCGTCTAACTGGGGCTGTGTTTACGGACGAAGTTTGAGGCAAGCATGACTGGATGGAATGCAGCACTCGAATGACGGTGGAAATTGTAGCCGGGTGACATTAGACGAGGACGCTGAGGGGCGTTCGTAAGGAATTCCGATGAGTGACAAGGTGGAACTGAAACTTGAGTCTTTTAATCTTTCGCCAAGTGGTTGGGTTGCTACTACGTTGCTGGTGGTCCCAGAAGTCTGGAAAGCAAATTAAGGTGAAAAAATCAACTGGAAAACTACAATGGCTTTGTTTCGCCCCTCTTGTTAGACGGCGTGCCGTGTACACAAACCTCTTGAATGTGAATTTGAATTTAAGCGAAAAACACATCTTGTTTGCTGTAAAATTTGAAATGCTAATGCGCCTCCACTCAAATCACGTGGAAGTCAAGTGTTTCATTTGGTATTTTAATTTATAGACTCCGTCTGGAGTTGATGACTGTGTTGTTTTTGTTTTTCAAATCCATCAGGGGGAAGAACAGCAGCACAGGGAGGTCGTGAAGACATCGCGCGAAGAGTGTTCATGGTGGGAAGTGGTTTTCTGTAAGAGTGCACAAGTTCATCGCCCACGATGTAAGTTCTGAGCGAATTAAAGCCGTAAGCAGTTTCAAGTAAGGAGCGTGGATTAATAAGTTTCTTAAAAGTTAAGTGGCGCTGGGTAGGAGCCCGCTGGGTAGGCCTAGTCTGTGTCACTTGGATCTCAGATAGGACTTCAGAGTCAGACGATTTCACTTGACGTGTCAGTGTGTCTTTTAAATACGCATGCCAACACTTGCAACTTGGGACTTTGTAACAAGTCTTCTTTGAGAAGTTATCCTTGACAATTCTGCTTAAAAATTCTCACCCCCAACGCCACGGGCCACAATTTATAACTGCGTGAGCATTTTGTTAAAGGTACCATGCAAACTTCCGAGGTGCCAGTGATCCTCCATCGTCAGTATGCCTTGAATGATTGGGCAGAAAATTACAGAAGATGGCTTTCTTTGCTACCTTTGAACTCAACCATTGTTTCAAGACTGCCACTGATGACTAAGACGCGCACTGTGGCATGACGTGTCAGCTGGGCAAATTGTCTTTCTATCGATCCAGACCTCAACCTAGAAGTGGCACTGTGTGAGTTGGACTCAGTCTTCTCGTCAGAATCGATGTCTCGAAGAGCCAGTGTCATGTTCGCATCTACTCCTAGGATCTATTCTATCAATTGCGCTAGTCCCTGATCATAGCAGAGTTGCTCATTGCTTTGAAGTAACGACGAAGGAAGTTCTCCGTCGTTTTTTTTTGTTACTGACATGAACTGAAACAAATTTCATACAATGCATTTCTTGGTGTTTCATCTTGAGACTTTTTCAGGCCACATGCAATGTAGAACACATCAAAAGTTTCTTCTTCTTCTTCTTTGTGTGGCGCTACAGTCCGGGGTGGACCCGGGCCTCAACCAGCAGTTTACAAGTTTATAATTGAAAATCGTAGAATATCGCTCGTCACTGTACTTGGCATTTATCGATATCCCAAAAGTGTGCGACCTAATCGCAAGCCAAGAAACATGAGCTGCAGTACGCGGTGTAAAGGCATCCCTGACAAGGTATCATACTATTAATTAAATCAATGGTTTACCCAGAGAAGCAAGGTGCCGAGTCTTCATACAGGTGAGCTAAATGCGAGTATAAGCGTGAAAATTGGTGTAAGACAAGGTTGTGTACTTTCTCCCATGGTCTTTAATATTGTCATAGACGGTGTCAAGTCTTAAGTTATATAAAGGGTATAACATGGGCTGTGCATGTTTACAAAACCTTCTAAAACACTATTACAGAAAGTGTTAGACGGCCAAGCCCGGAAAAAGATAACTCCTTAAATCGCGACGCGCGAAATTTATGGACGCAAAAGGGCCGTCGTCTCTCAGTGAGAAGGAGAAGAGCTTCCTATCCAGTGAACATGCCCCGTCGCAAAAAAGAAGCGGGCCATCAACAAGTTGGAACCAAAAAAACCGCAATAGGCAAAATCGACCACAGATTCCATCTGAGAAAATACACTCTTAATGAAAGGATGCATAAGGCCGAAAAGAATGACCGATTTCTACCAAAAGCGCCTCAAAAGTCCTAAAACGACCAACGACATTTTTACACCATTTTTCGACGCTGCACAAGACTTCTTCAGAAGGAATCACAAGCACTAAGTTTTAAATAAATAAGCATATGGACCTATTTCTCCACCTTGGTGGAGTGATAGAACCCGTCTAATACCCCAGTTACTCTTTAGGTCGTAGAACCCGGTTGTTTCAGTTGCAACTCCCCACAAATTTGGTGTGGATTTGTTCTGGCCCCAAAGAGGCAATTTCGTGGTGGCTGTAGCTTAAAGCGCAAAGTCGCGATGATAGGTGGAGATATACTTACAAGTGTGAGAACTTATCTCATAACATCCGCTACGATAAGGCTGAGACTTATGGAGTCTCGAGGGCCTGATCTGATCCCCCATCGCAGCAGACTATAGACTCTGTTCAAGCTGCCAGGCATTCAACATAACATTCCAGGACTGACAACCAATGCCAGCTGCAGAGGCTTGTTGGCTGAGTACGGGCCAACAATCATCTCGAGCTGGTACGATCCATAACCAGCTTCATTTCCATTATCGCACGCCAAGTTGGTTGAGGTCCAAGATACCGTATAATAATATAATATGGATAGCACTGCAGCCCCAAGAGGTACATAGCCTAACTTCTCAGCAACTACTCGAGTTGTGCGTGCTCGTTCTCTTACGAGTAGAAGGGACCAGTTTTATGCTGTCTCCGAACGGCTAAGTTTGAGAACCTTTTTCTAGACAGGAATACTCTTTGAGCATTGTCAGTGACTCGAAAGAGGTGGGACCGTGAAAATCATTTTTGTCGGTCAGAGCTGGAATCGAACCTACGACGTCGAGGTTGCTGTCGACGCACATACCCACAACGCCACGGGCCACCGCCAAAATACCATATACTTGTGTTAAATCGAAAATAATCACTTTCCATCCATTCCCTTGTTAGTGAGCTTGAAATCCATCATTTTGAACTACCACTAGAGCAATAGTAGTAGTTTGCTTAAAGCAGTAGCTCTTAGCTCAGGATATTTGCCGCCTCCTACGACAGGCATGGCTAACCACGGGTATATTATACGCCCTCTATCCGAAAGGGGAATGACCAAAGACACGAGTTTAAAAAGGACAAGACATCATAGCTTGGCAATGTACCAACGACAATCTACAGCGAAATATCAAGGAACTAAATTTAGCTTGTTGTCGTGAGTTGACCCCAAACTCGACGTCGTAGGTTCATTTCCTGCTCTGTGCGACTCAATAACACGTGTGTTTCGTGTGGTTTCTGAGAAGCTAGGCCCTGGCCCTCTACGGGCTGTAGCGCCCGTAGTTTTATAAATACAGCCTGTTATAGTGGATTTCGGTAAGGCATATACTCGGCAATACTTTAAGTGGGAAACGGAGATCGAGAGAGCTTTTATTAAAGCGATCTTTGTCGACATTCGACGGGATGCCGAACATGAAGCCTTATAGACAACGTGCCCAACTAAATATTGCTGAACTGGCAAGTGATTGAAGTTAACAGCTGTTTATATTTAAGAAGTGGGGTCTCAGCTAAACCCTGTCGCACCGAACTGGATGTATGCAGCCTGAACTGGAAGGCTATAGGTGCGTTTGGAAAGGGTGAGGAGCCTATAATCATTTCTATGAAGACTGCACTTACTTTGCAGATGCAGACAAATCCATTTCTAGGTTCATCAAGCAGTGGAGCCTGCTTACCCATGCCAAACTAGGAGCCCCAAGTGTGGAATCAGTTCTTTAGAATAATGTGCGATAGAGCTTGGAATGAAATGGACCAAAGACGTGATTGATGATCCGAGGGGATAAAGGACAGACATGTTGAACGTATCGGCGTTGAAAGAGACCAGCGGAAACGAAATGATGACGACAAGGGTAATTAAAAATGCCTAGGCCCTCGCAGGGAGTACTAGTATTTTGCGTATATTTCCGCTTCCACTTTTCGCTGTCTCACATTCAAGGCCTGAAATGATACTTCCTTAAAAAGGTATCAAACTAAAACGTCGAATTCAAAAAAAGCAACCACCCTGTATACCCCACACATACAATGAGAATATCCAATTAATTCTAAGAGATTTGACTGATTACGAATTCATAGAAACACTTCGTTTAGGCACACGTATGTGACTGCGCATCCCATTCGCCCGCCGACCAGTGCAACGAGCACGAAGCATGCAACTCCCAAGGAATCAATGAAACCCACAGAATGATTATATCCTTTTTTCTTCCTTCTCATTTTTAAATCCCACAGCGACAAAGTGCATGTGCATCCTTGAATCTAATGAGATACAGCACTTGTGACATCTAAACCGGCAGACATCCGTGAGTGGAAACAGGGGGAAAAAAAGCACGGATGCACAAAAGGATGCGGACTATCTCTTCTCAGACTCGATCATTTATAATCTGGCGTGTGTGACATCAGAGAGGGCAGCCGCAGCGGGCAGGATGTAACAAGGGAGTCCCGAAGGAGCAACACAATTTATTTGCAATTCTATTCTCTGTCCATGCGGTGTGTTTGGGGTCCGTTCGGGACAGCCGAGCAACACACATCCACCGAGGACGCACATGATCTCATTAAAGACCAACTGTGTGTGCACACAATGAATACGATTTCCTTCCGGCAACAAGACCCACTTTGGCTCCTTTGAGTCCTGCGGGCTTTCCTTGCGCTGGGTTGGTTTTGTTTTCCAGTGGCTTTGTCACCATTGTTGTTGCCGCCTGTCCCCGTCGTCGGTAAACGTTTTACTCGTTTTGCTCGTTTTACTGCACCACTGCAGGCATTCAAATGGTTGAGTTTACGTGTAAAGGGTCTCCTCTGCGGCAGTCCCTCCCAGGGAGAGAAGCCGCACGTACACAAGAATAGGGACGTCTTGACTTATGCAAATAAATGACGATATCCCACTCGGGGTGTGTGCATACATCACTTTGACGCGAGTGTGTCCACTACTCGCCTAACCAGGCTTAACCATCCACTCGGAAAGAAGACATCACCGCGCCGCGCCGCTTCCTAATGAATACGGATTGTGGGGCTAAAGCTGCAACTTCTGAGCCCTTAACTCAAGAGATAAGTCCCATGCATGAGTCATGTACGAGCGTCACATAACTACGAGGCTTCTTTCGAAGAAAGGGCGTCGGATTTTATGCACTCCCCGACGGTGGCTAGGTGTCGGAAGATGCATGAAGTGCAGGCTTAGCTCGCCGGAACGGTGCACAGTTCCCGGAGAACGGTCATCATCCTTTTCAATGTGAAAGGATTTATCCTCTCGTTGCCCGCTGCACTCCCCGTGCGTCGCGGTCGTCGTCGGGCGGAGAAGAAGGATCTAAACAGCGACTGACACAAGAATTATTATGTTTCCCCTTACTGAAGTCAAATTTTGCAAAACGGCAATAATTCAGTGCGGTGTGGGGTGGACATTTATAAAGGACGATGAACGGATTTACGTAAAGCGTTCACATCGACCTGGCGATGCTCTCTCTCGAGCTGAGTCAGTGACAAATGTCTTGCATGGTCATTTGTCAGGGGGGATTTATCGTAAGTTTTCTGTTTCTTTTCGAATTTTATGCTAACGCATTTGTCATCTCTGAAGTGATGTCCTAATTGGGATCCTTTATCGCTGGTAAATTAATATTTTTTGTTCTACCACTCCCTCCCTCTGTCTAGCTCTCGGATGATTACACGGGATGTCAAACACGGGACACGATGCAGCGATTGATTCATTGCGAGACAGAGGAGGGTGGCTGCTGTCAGACGTGTTTTGTTTGCCACTCGTGATTGATATGTGCGATCTTAATTGAATTTGAATCCGTGGAAATTGCAACCGGGCTGTCTGCCGTCTGTGCGAGAGCCCCTGGAATGTGAGCGGTCGTTGGAATGCCAGGGACACTCTTTAAAGTGATCGGAATAATCAGGCATTGGCTCTGTTTCATCTGGGACATGGCGGAACGATTGTGATGATGCCATAAAGTACTCACAGTTGGAAGAGTTTGTTGTGGCATTGTAGCCGAGCAGTGTCTCTGTCATCCAAAAACTCATAGAAATCAGAAGAGACAGAGTGAAGGCATAGTTCAGTGTTCTATTTATCAAACGACATTAATTGAATCAATAAGGAGGTACTGAGGTCCATCATCTTGTTCGACAGCCCTTGCAACTGTGCTGATTGACAAGTCTCGTGATGCTTACAACGATTGGGGCCTTTGCGTCCTTCACCTTCCATCGACAGTAACTTCTTGTCGCATTGATGTAGCCTCTTGGTTTTTGGGCTAATGTCAAAGCGTGAACTCACACGTGTGTACGGATAACCAAAATCTTTTCAGCGACATTCTTAATTTGTGCTGAAATCCGGTGGATTGCCAATTATATCCAATTTTTGCTATTTACCTACCACTCCTTACCTTACCGCTGCTGGTTCTACTTCTAATAGCGCTACAGTCCGGGATGAACCCTCAGCCAATAAGCGTGTCCAACTCAACTATCACGATCCTTAGCCAGCTGCCTCCAATCTCTTACGCCAAGTTAGATGAGGTCCTTCTCTGCTTTTGTGCGTAATCTGCTTCGTGGTCGTCCTCCATTGCGTTGTCCCACTGGTTCTTCGGGCTAGAGCAGCGTTGTCAATGCGCTCCATAGGCCTAGCCATTTTAGGCTCAGCCTGGCTCGACCCATGTCGCTGTACAGTCAGCCCTCTTTTTAGATCCATGAAACTAATTACTTTGAATGCCACGACTTGTTCATCCCTGCAGAACTCACCCGTCCTTGCAGATTGGGGAATTTGGGACGCTTCGTCAAAATCGGTAAAGAATTTATAGAGATGTTGTGAATTAAGACATGGCGATGCAGTGTGTTTCTTCTTTGCGTGGCACTACAGTCAGGGGTGGATCTGGGCCTCAACCAACTAGCGTGATCTCTGGCAAGCTGTTTCCAGTTTCGCACGCGAATTTAGTTGAGGTCCTTCTCCACTTGGGTGCGCCACCTTAAGCGCGGGCGTCCTCTGTTGCGTTGTCCCACAGGTTCTGATTCGAAGATTCTTCGGGCTGAGTTGTCCATACGCTCTACATGGCTCAGCCACCGTAGGTTTTGAATCCATAGACGCCTGGCCAGACTCATTTCAATGTTCTGGCCGTACAGTTCGTGGTTGAACCTTCTTCTTCAGGAACCTTCAACGCACACAGGACAAAAGCGTTTAAACTCCGTACTTATGTTGTTCCTACTATTAACTTGGCAGCCAAGGTAGATGAAGTACTTTACCACCTCGAAGTTGTGGCTGCCTAAGATGACGTTCTGACCGAATCGTCGATGTTGTGTGTCCTTCTTTAATGACAGCATATGCTTCGTTTCGCCCTCATTGAGCCTCCGTTTCAATACCAGCAAACGCTTCATTGACGGCTCGCTGAGTTCTGCCAATCACGTCAGTGTCATCGGCGTATGCTAACAATTGCACGGTCTTCTGGAAGATCCATGGATTTTCGGAGAAAGTTTTATTTGTATGGACGATGAATTCTCATCAAGGTCGGTATCGATTTTACAAACTTGCCGAAACTTGGATGAATGCCAAAAAAGGTTTTATGTATGGCGACGTGCTGTCCTGTGATTTTTTAATCATACTTGAGTAGATAGTGAACATTTCACAACACAAGAGGCACGATCTTCCGAAAGTCCGTACAATTGCCAGCAAAACGAAGTACATGCTATCATAGAAAAAGGACATCATCGAGAAAATAACAACTCGAGCCGACCGTCACCATAAATAGCTAGAGCTTTGAGGTAATAAGTCCCGAGATCAAACACAGAATAGCTCTTGCCAACCGCTGTTATTTTTGCACTCAAAGGGCAATTGAGTAACAGAGCCATCTCTCGGAAGAGACCAAGTTGACTCTGTATAAGATCTGAACCATCCCTATGCTGCTGTACTACGTGGAGGCATAGGCAATCTAAACAGCAGATGTAGAAGTTCTTGTTATGTTCGAGGAATATTTTTGAGCACGAACTTTGATACTGCTAGCGTTGATGGCATTTGGAGAAGAACAGTCAACCACAAACTGTACGTGCTGTACGGCGACTTGGCTTTAGCCTTGCGTACACGAATTCATAAGATGGCTAGACTGGATTGACCGTCTTCGACTCTGAACCAATAGGGCAGCGCAATAGAGAACGCCTTCGAAGCTAATGGGGCACATAAGTGGGAGAGGACACTTTGTGTCTGAAGTTGGGAGGGTGCTGGCTAAATATCGTGCCAGCTGGCGGGGTTTTTGGGTGAGACTCAGATCTACCCCGGCCATTAGAAGAATTAGTTTCATTTGTTCAGGTTAACAAACCAACGACATTTCAGCAATTTCAGCAAATACAAGGTTATGATCAAGGCGTGCAAATAAGTTAATTCCGAATAAGGCGGGAATGTTCTGGCTTCAACGATGCTCACCTGATGGACGCTATTAAAACTGTCAATAGTAAATGTGATCGAAATCAGTAAAATAAGCCCACGAAATACAGGTGGACTCTCCCAACCTATTCATGCCAGAAAGATGTTGGAGACTTGTGCTGATTCCGAACGGCGAAGTTTGAGAAGCCATTTCTGAACAGGACCACTCTTTGAGTGACTGAAATTAAGAGGAGCTGTTAATAACGAGTGTTGCTTGGTTCGGGGCTTGAACCTGAAGCAGACATCTGATGAATCGACCCACTCGCTCTTTACGCCAGGTCGCATCACTTAAGAAACATACGTTTCGGTAGAAGCCGTAGTCAATGGGGTTTACTTTGTTTGCCAAACAAATGATCCCATGTTGCACCAGTCGGCGCCGTAAGATTCCCCTTTTGAAAAATCATCATCTTCGCCGGTCATAACATCAGTCTAACAAAATAAGATGAAATTTGTTTCACCAACAGAACCTCTCCACAGCCTGGAGGTTGATGGCTGTCACCTGGTATGAGAATACCTCTAGCAACATGCTCTGAAACAAAATTCAACCAAAGTTCCAAGCCAAGGATTGAAGTGTGTGTAGCCACCGTCGAATACAACACTCAACAAAGTTTAAAATGGCTATCAAATCGTCTGGAGGCGATTGGAAATTCGAAAATCAATACGGAATGTTCGGTGGCAGACACAACAATGCGCCCAAAGCCTCTAGTCCCCCTTCAGTGTCAGACAAACCAAACGAAATATTTCAAACAGTATCCAGAGTCATTTCCATCCGAACATCCATGACATCTACTGTTTGACTCGCAAAGCTTTAATCATGTCAACGTGAGTTAACCAGACGCACTCCCCCCAACTCCCGCGGGCGTCTTCGAGTCCCCACCCCTTTCCCCCCACCCAATCGAATTAAATTCACTCGACGCTATTTCACATCCAATAAATACGAAATGCGTTGAAAAGTACACAACTGCTGCTTGTGTGTCTCTGTGCCGTGATGGCATAAAGCTAATTTCCATTCATAGCTGGGAGCTCGATACCGCAACCCTTATCGGCCATCGGCAACCGCCTTCCGTCCCACTAACCCATTGCAGGCATTTATTTCCAGACGAACAGTTCACTGGGTTCTGCAACCTTCAAAGGACATCGATTTCGAATAAATTGTAAAAGGATTATGCAGTCCAAGTGCAGAGTGGAGCAGCCGGCAGCTGGCCGTGGATGGCGGTGGAAGGCGGGTGGATGGCGGGTGGCGAGCGCACACAGTGTACACACGGTACACGCTACACGGTAGAGGGTACACCTAAAGAGACATCGATTAGTGAAATCTCTTGATTCGCAAAGCAGCGTTGCAGTTTAGCATCGCTGGCGGGCGGGAGAGAGAGGCAGATCCGAGACCGCTTCAAAGGACAGTATCTTCATGGTTAATGCCCCGTAACCTAATACTCGCAGAGGCGGACCCGTCACTGGAGAGCTTTGGCGCTGTTCACCAGAGGGTTAAGTCACCACCACGACCACTGTGCTCTGCTAAGGGTTAATTTATTGGAGAATAGATGCAGGTCGAACTAACTGCTTTCCACGTACGAGTACGCATCTGGCTTCTGTGGCGAGGATGTCCTAGATGTGTGTCGGTGGTGGGGGGAGCAGTAGTTATGCTAAAGCGCTGACAAGGGTTTTCGATTTTTCTCCCACATTTTCAGTGGTTGCAACTGCGATATCGAATGATTTCTTTCCGCCTTATTTTGCGCCTTTTTTGCTCCCGCCTTCAGCCGGTTTGCTGGTTCTGAGATCGCACTTGTGCAATGGTTTACGACGAGCCTGAGGATGGGAGTGTGGCAGGAGCCGCAGTTGCTTCTTGCGGTTAATAGGGTTCACACTTCAATACATCGCCATCTTGTTGCACTGTTATCTGGTGCCGGTGCCAGGGGCGGCTGCTGAGGGCATGGCGATGTGCCAATGGGTGACGCTGTGCGCACTTGATGGAACTTAAATGATTTAAATTAAGGCTTTTGCAGGACAAAGGGATGCTGAATTTATTTATGCAAGTGCATGCCAAGTTTATGACAAAGGCGCCGTGGATTGGCGAGATGAACAACCTGCTTAACTAAGGCCTTGAAAACAAAGGGTTTGTAGACACAACACAATAAATTATGGACCAGTTGAAACGTGTACTTCTTCAATTTTAGGCACCGCCGATGAAGTAGTTCCTAACAAGTTTCTGTTTTCAACAAGCAAACTGCCTTGTCACCTTCTACAGCTCATTACGTTTCGCAACAAACCACGCTGCAAATAGCAGCAACTCAGAATAGAAGACTATCTATATGAGTCCAGGGTGGCGCACGAATCGTGCTACAAAGACCGTTATTTAAAAATGTTAAAGGCGTTTTTTCTTGCCCACAAATGTGTTGAAAAAGGATTTTTGTTAGAAAGATCAAGATGGAGCAACTGCAGACATAGTCAGATCGGCTTTGGCGGAGATCGAGAATTCCCAAACAAGTTAATTTCCAGAGTCAATTCGAGAGTTAAATTCTTCGAATTATCTTCGGTCTATGTATGTCTACGGACTGTACAGCGACATTGATCTGGCCAAACGAGTTCGAATCTCTGGTCTCAAATGGCTAGGTAACTTAGAGCGAATGGACACCAGTGCTCCGGCCCGGGACAACGCGGTAAAGGAGGACCAGGCCTACGGTGGCGCTCGCAGCTAGAAGGTGACCTGAATAAGTTGAACGTGCGTGGTTGGAACTAGCACAAGACCGAGCTAGATGGAGAGGCATGTTGGCTGAGGCCCAGGTCCACCCCGGACTGTAGCATCAGCGAAAGAAGGAAAGAAGAAGAAGAAGCTTGTTCAGCTTTAGTTGATGCTTTATTGGTTGTCGCCTGTACTTTATGTCAATCTTTAATCTTTCTCTTCAGACAAAAGTACTCATACTGTTCGAAAAAGCGTTTGACAGTGTCAAACTGGCACAATGGCCTTATTTACAAACTCTTGCAGTATAATTTTCCTGTGTACCTCATAAGAATTATACAATTGCCTTCTTCTACAAGAAGTTTCAAAGCTCTTGTGAACCAAACTCCATATGATGTACAATGGATTTCCGCCAGTGTTCCTCAATGTTCTGTGGTGTGAGCTTTTGGCAGCACCATACAACTTACACAAATCCAGAATTGTCTGAAAACCTTTTTATTATTTTTCATCGTATTTTTCTTCACGAAATCGCCAAAATTCACACGGTAAATGGAAGAATAGTCGAAATTTGTGACAGCTTTGTCTTTTCATGTGATATGTCAGATAATAGCAAAGATGACTTCTATGATCTCCTAGAAAGAACATACGATCAATGCCCCAGCTTTGACACCAAGATCGTTCTAGGAGATTTCAACGCTTAGCTGGGTAAAGAAGAAATCTTTGCTAAAGTCATAGGGAAACACAGCCTACACGACACCACGTTGTTGCTAGCACGCGGTTCCCACACCTCAACATCCATAAAGGCACATGGCGGTCCCCAGATCAATTAACCGTCAACCAGATTGATCACGTTGCGATCGACGTCAGACACTCCTCCAGCATTCTTGATGTCCGAACGTTCCGAGGAGCCAATGTTGACTCGGTCCATTTCCTTGTTATAGCCAAGGGGATATCAGGATATCACGAGAACAACGGAGTCGAGAACGAACACCACGGTTTGACGTAGCAAAGCTACAATCGCAGCGGACTGCCAGGATCTTTGCCGACCGAGTCTCCCAGAAACTCTCTGTAAGTTCGACGCCGCCTGCACAAACCATCGAAGAAGAATGGAGTCGTTGTCAAGAAGCCATCAAAGAAGCTGCGGCTGATGTGCTGGGTTTTACGACACCACCTAGAAGGAACCCATAGTTTGACGACGAGTGCAGGCAGGCACATGCAGCCGTACAGGAGGCCTACAAGGCAACGCTGCATCGAACAACGGGGGCTGTTCGTGATCTCTACGAACAGAGGAGAAGGGAAGAACACCTCAGAAGAAAAACAGAGAGCATAAGAAGCGCGCGGTCGGACGATGGAGAGGTGTTATGGCAGGAATGACGTCCGAAAGTTTTATCAAAGGGTAAAACAATTATCCAATGGATATAAAACACGGACAGAAGCCTGTCGGGATGGAAATGGACATCTGGTAGTAGAGTCGCAGTCGATACTGAGAATCTGGAAAGATCCTTTCTGCAGACTGTTAAACGGCAATGAGGACCAAAATACCGCTGTCAGGCAGAATGTTCCACTCAATCTGGACGATCACAGACGCGAATTCCGTCCCCCAGACTTAGACGAGGTCAAGGTAGCAATATCAAGACTGAAGTCTAACAAGGCTGCTGGAGCGGACGGTTTGTCCGCTGAAATATTTAAGGCAGCTGGAGATGATCTGGTAGGGCGCATGCACCAGCTCATCTGCAAGATATGGTCTGAGGAAAGCATGCTCGACGAGTGGAATCTCAGTATAGTATGGCCGATCCACAAGAAAGGAGACCCCTTCAACTGCGCCAACTATCGAGGGATCAGTCTTCTTAACATCGCGTATAAGATCTTCTCTGCCGTTTTGTGTACCCGCCTGAAGCCGTTCATTAATAATCTGATAGGTCCATATCAGTGTGGCTTCAGGCCAGGAAAGTTCACAGCAGACCAAATCTTCACACTACGGCAGATCCTGGAAAAGACCCAAGAAATGCAAATCGACACTCACCACCTATTTGTCGATTTCAAGGCCGCATATGACAGTGTGCATAGAGACGAGCTATACAGCGCCATGTCTAGTTTTGACATTCCTGCCAAACTCGTCAGGCTGTGCAGGATGACGATGGAGAACTATCGCTGCTCCATCAATGTCGGTAACGAACTCACCGAGACCTTCAATGTCAAAAAAGGTTTTAGGCAAGGCGACGCGCTGTCATGTGACTTCTTCAACATCGTGTTGGAGAAGATCGTGCGAAACTCACACGCCAACACTAGAGGCACGATCTTCCAGAAGTCCGTGCAATTGTTAGCATACACTGATGACATTGACGTGATTGGCAGAACTCAGCGAGCCGTCAGTGAGGCTTTTGCTAACATTGAGACGGAAGCGGCTAAAACGGGTCTGACGGTGAATGAGGGCAAAACGAAGTATATGCTGTCCTCAAAAAAGGACACACAACATCGACGTCTTGGACAGAGCGTCACTATGGGCAGCGAGGTAGTCAAGGACTTCACTTACCTCGGCTCCGGAGTAAATAGTACAAATAACATCAGTACCGAGATCAAGCATAGGATAACTCTTGCCAACCGCTGTTTCTTCGGGCTCAAGAGGCAATTGAATAACAGGGCCCTCTCTCGAACAACCAAGTTGACTGTATATAAGACCCTGATCATCCCAGTCCTGCTCTATGGACCAGAGACATGGACGCTATTGAAAGCGGATGAAGAAGCTCTTGGATGTTTTGAGAGAAAAGTTCTGCGTACGATCTTTGGTCCTGTTTGCGTTGATGGCGTTTGGTGGAGAAGGTTCAACCACGAACTGTACGGGCTGTACAGCGGGATGCACCTAGTTAAGCGTCTTCGGATCCAACGCTTAAGATGGCTAGGTCATGTAGAGCGAATGGACACCACAGCTCCGGCCCGAAGAGTATTCGGCACCGAGCCATTGGGACAGCGCAACAGAGGACGTCCTCGCACAAGATGGCGCACACAAGTGGAAAAGGACCTCAACCAACTTGGTGTGCGAAACTGGAGGCAGCTGGCGAAAGATCGTGCTGGCTGGAGAGGCATGTTAGTTGAGGCCCAGGTCCACCCCGGACTGTAGCGCCAATCAAGAAGAAGAAGAAGAACCTCCATCCTATGAATAATGCATTCCCGCCGGTGTTCGTCAATGTTCGGTATTGGGCCCCTTTATTTATAACATTTATAAGCCTGATTTCCCTACTCAGCGTGGGTGTCATTCTGATTTATTTGCAGATGTTACCTGCATTTATTCGGATGATTCGTTAGACTTAACAATTGAGTCTATTCTGCAATAGCCTGCTTAAAGCGTCTGCTAAAATATTTTGCGGATTGGAAAGTTAAAATTAATCCACGAATATCAAGCAATCATTATGGTCAAACGACTGACTTGTGGTCAACATACGAGTAACATCGTTAGTAAAGTCAATGTTCAGGAGCGTTTTCCTGAAGCGGTGCACCAAGCACATAAACTTGGTGTGGTTGTTGATGATGCACCAAGCACTTGAACTTGAAGCAGATTGCTGTTAGGAAAAAGTTAAAGGAAAGAGCCCACCAAGTTCAATTAACTGACTATCGGCAGCACCATACATCTTCCACAAATAATAACTTCTACAAGTCTGACGGCTACAGCTACAGCATTACAATTTTATTATTGTGTGTATACTATTCAGATTTCTTCCGTAACCATTATTTCAAATCAAAGTTATCACCACGTTGTGTTCGTCAAAAAGTAAAACAAAAGCCAATTGGTTGTATAAACGAGTTTTCTTAATTAATTGGCGAGGCTACACTTCCATTTGCCTCAAATCTGAAATATGCAATGATAGCAAGCTCATAATATTCCAATCTTGGTGCAAGAAATCTTGGAAGCCTCCGATTTGGCTTTAATCTATAAGGCGTATATTCGCCCTAAGCTTGAGTATAACGCTCATATCTGGTCTGGTGCCTCCAAGACCACCTTGCACCTACTAGATAGAATCCAAAAGCGAGCGATAAAACTTATAGGCGACAACGATATCGCGGGTTCATTAGACTCGCTTGAACATCGACGAACCGTGTCTTCTTTGTCCGTGTCTCCTTTGTCCGTGTTTTATCGTTACTTTAACAAACGATGCTCAAGTGAGCTAGCCAACTGCATTCCTCCTCTCCTTGAATTCACCCGCAATACACGTCTCGCCAGGAATGCTCATCAGTTTACCCTTAAGCCTGCTTTCGGACGCACAGTGAAATTTAGAGACTCGTTTTTTAGCCGCACTACACGAATATGGAATGCTCTTCCCAGCTCAATATTTCCAATAGATTACAATCCGCAGATGTTTAAGACCAATGTGCACAGGTACCTCCTCTCTCTCTCCCTCTATACCTTCGGCCCGTGCTGTGTCTTGACCCCGGATAATTAAGGTTATTAGTAACACCTTGAGCAAGCGCAAATTATAAAAAAAATTGTTTTACGCAGTTCCAGTATGAGGCAACTGTGCCAGCTGTCACATTAAGAAGTTGCAAGTTGTTCAAGGTCTTAACGTTTGTTTGCCCTGTATAGACTATCAAGTGGTAAGAGATAGAGCACTTTGTTCAGAATTGTCTGGAAAGGTTTTGGTACCAATCCTTTTATTAATTTTTTGTTTGATTTTTCTAAAGTGCGCACCGGGTGCAGCTAGTTCATAACAAACTATCATGGTACTTCTCAACTTCAAGCTTCACGAAATTGCCAAAATTGACACGGTCAATGGAGAAGAGTCCGTCGTTGTGCTAGCTTTGTCTTTTCATGTGATAAGTCTGATAACCCTCTCCTTTCAGTCTTGATATCATTTATTGATCAGTGTCCCAAGTAAGGTAAATAATAACCATACCTATATCACTCCCAACTAGAAAAAAGTGTAAATTGCTGCTAATTAATAAACACACACAAAAAGTAATTCTGGACGGCCATCCTAATCAACAATCACTGATATCCTGCAACAAATCTTCCAATCAACGCCTGCATGAAATGCCATCCATCAAATGCTCGCGCCACGGCCATCGCTCACCGATAAGCAATCACCGGGCCATTTATGCAATCCAGAAAAGCGTAACAATCGTCATTCATTTCCAGAAAGAGAAAAGCAAAGCATTCATCACCGCTCCCGAAAGCAGCCACCGTTGACAGCACTGTCAAAGGGAAGGAAAAATCAAATAAATTACACTTGAGAGTGAGGCCTTCACTCGCCCAGCTGTAGGTACATTTTGATCGAATTATTCACAAACTACCAAAAGGATAATAAATAACCGAGCACAGTTCGTTCGTGCGACGACGGTTGATTAAGATCATCTGGCAAACGGCACACCGGGCCGCTACTCTTAGCAACAGTTGTTTCCATTGTCCTCCATCCAGACGCAGCGCAGTGCCGCGACGTTCCCATTTCCCGGCGAATGGTGTAAGTAGGAATTCCTGGCATTTACGACCATAATGAAATGGCCGTTAAATAGCGTCGAGAATTATTGTATTTCCGCAACGACCGTGCCTGGCTACGGCTGTGTTTCATTTGTCGCTGAGGGCTATTCATAATTTTCCCAAACTAAACAATGCGAAAATACAAAGGCAAGCGTTGCCACCGCCACCTCCCCCCGGCTGAGATGCTTCAACGAAGGCACCTCTACCAGCCCCCACCCCTGAACATCAACGGTGGCTGTTATTAATAGAAAACCGCATTCAAGGACGCGCCGAACTAATCCGCCTGAACGAAGGACAATGGAATCATTATCGGGTAGAAAGGAGAAAGCAGCTGCCTCTCCCTTGAAGGATGTTGATGAGCACGCTCGCGAGTTTATTCAACGACGACGAGTTGAAAAAAGATCTTACTAACGACTAATTTGTTATGATAATTTATGTCTGCCGTTGGCTGTAGCTGGATTCGGATGGAGGAGGGGGGCTTAACGACGACAGTGCGCGCGGACATCAATGGGTCCAATTTGGGGGGCGGAGGAGCCTTATCAGCGCGGTTGTTGATAAACACGGACGGACGTAATCGGTGAAGGACACGCTGTCTGTGGAGAATAATATCGCTGTTGGCAGGACAACGCCCGCCGTGGAATTGAGAGCTCTTAAGCTTGAATTTTTAATGAATCTCGGCTTTAAATAATCCATTCGGGGTCCGGTAGGGTTTTTCCATGAATTCGTGTACAAAGGAAATGAGTTAAGAGGTTTTCTTTCGGATTTTGGATATTTTTGAATTAATACAATTTTGATTAACTAATAACAATAATGGCGTTGGCAGCGTCCTTGGTTTCCGGTTTTGGTGTGCTTTCATCGGCGATTTGTTTAGAACTAATTTTGAAGAACAACTTGATATTGAAATGTTTGCTGAAGAAGAGGATCAAATCGAATCTGAAGCAAACGAGTGAAATTTCTAAGACCCAAGATGGATCTAAGCTCGCAATTAGAACTGGAAATAGTTATAACGTTACTTCGGGGGGCCATAATAGCATGCAACAGGGACTGCGCCAAACAGTCCCAAAATCGATCGACTTGGGATCACACCCGATTAAGTAAAGGTGGGGTGACTGCGCGTTTTGGAACCTTGCTGCATTTAGTGGCTTTACTTACATAACTCAGGATATCGTTTAAGTTTGTGTGAGTCATATGGATGGATGAGTTGCAAGTCAGACATTTTTTGAACTGTCTGAACGCACCATGCCTAGCACCTTCTGTAGCTTACGTACTTGTCGACGCAGCCAGCTTTAGGTAGGTCCGTGATCAACCAGTGCTCTTTCTGTTTAGCCACTAAAAGCTCCCGGTCAACGTCAAGAAGAAAATTGTAATATTGAGCTCTGCCTGCCTAGTATTATTTTTCTAGTTCCTGCAAAAGTAGTTGTACAGTACTTCCCCCTCTTATTTGCAATGACTGCAAAGGGGCGTTCTGGGTCTTCTCAGCTACATAGATGCCTACGAGGCAGTATTTTTTTTATAACGCCTACTGGCCTACTCGGAGAACTAGAGTTTTGATTAGCCTTAGTACAGGCGACATCGATACCGATGGTGTCGCTTATGGCGTTCCTTGTCCGTAATAACTTTGTTGCCTTCTGTGATGCTTCCTGAGGCTGCGCCAGTGTCAAGGCCGCCTTCTTTCTTTTTAATTTCTTGGCTCTTTAGACTCCCAGAACATCCTTCTGCGTACGAACCCAGCTCACGATCCCACATCTTTCAAGTGTCTCACATCTGCTGAGAGTCTAGAAAAAGCTTTTCAAACTTAGCCCTCCGAACGGCCGGCACCGTCGAAGCTTCCACTTGTGACAGAACAATTGCACGCACAGCACGAATGGATGTTGTAAAGCTACGCCCCGGCCCTCTAGTACTGTAATGTCATTATTATTAGCAAGGCAGCATAGGTTGCATCTATACGCTACGTCATTAAGAAATATCCAGTCAAGTTTTGTCATCTTGGAGTTGATTGATCGTGTCCAGAGTCTTCCATAGTATAGATCTTTCCACTGGAAGGATGCCTTTTGCACAAATGTTAGTTCTGTTGGTAACATACTGCGGTGGTTCAGAAACAGAGCGTAATTGGTGTATGTACCTTCTTTCGATTCTTATTATCACTCTGCTGTGGATTGAGCCTCAACTAAGAAAGCTCTTCAAATAGCGCGATCTCACTGTAGCTCCAATTCGCTCGCCATATGATCTGAAGCTACATTCCGATGCTGGAATTTTTAAGCTGCCCCTAACCAACTCAACGATCTATCAGCCAACATCCGTACATTGAATTATAAAGAGAAGCTATATCCTTTCACACTGAAGCAAAACAACTTACTCAATTCAAAATTATCAATATTCGCCGACATCCAGGAAGCGCATACTTAGAAATGTTATTGAATTTTACCCTCATCATGTTTTCGCAATTAGTAAAAGAAATGCCACATCGAATTCTAGATCAGTCGAGGAGGACTGAACTTGAACAAGCCTTCAATTTGGCGCACTTACTGGCCACTTCTCATGCCTACAACCTACACAGAGTGCGACACAGCAGTTGAAGGAAGGTAATCGTCGGTGGTGTGTTATCTGTTCGTATTCTGGAGTAAATGAAAGCAGACCTCGATTTCTTGCCAACAGCCATCTACAGCGACGAGACACAATTTGCGATGAACAATCGGGTGTTCTTTATTTGAGGAGATGCTACTCAAGGCAGGGTCTTCCAATGCATCCGCAAATAAACTCACTGTCAGGAGATGCATTCGAATAACCTAGAGAAGATTGTATGCTGACTTTATCGCGGTAAGTTATTCGGTTTTACAAACTCTCAAGGACGAATGAACTCTAGAGGCTTCAACTAGATTTTGTCGATACAGCGTGGTTTCGAAGCGAAAATGTACATATAGCGAAACCTAGGCAAGGTAGGCTTATTGAAATTTGATGAAACCTCGCGATTTCGTTTGGTAGAAGCATGGTCAAAAACGCAAATTCAAGAAATGATCGCTATTCTTCTTGAACAACGTGAATCGCGATGTCGCCAATACCGGCTTCCCGGAATTTTCGACGCTTTGGCTAACTCCGACTTCAACGTGGCTACCTCTTTGCGAAGGCTTATCACTAAATTCCTTCTCTTCTACTCCTACACCTAAAATCCTACTCTTCAGGTCTCTTTCCGAGTAGATGGAAAACAGCAATGGTCCAGCCCGTCCCTAAAAAGGGCGAATCTTCGTCACCCACCTCGTACCGACCCATAGCACTTACCTTCCTTTCTAAGGTCATGGAAACGCTGATAAATCGTGAGCTTTTGAAATATCTTGAATCGCGGAAGCTTCTTAATGACCGACAGTATGGCTTCCGCAGCAACAGGTCCACTGGTGATTTGATGACTTATCTCACCGAAAAGTGGAACCAATCTTTGCACAATGCAGGCGAAAGCAAGATAGTTGCGCTTGATATTTCTAAAGCATTTGACAGAGTTTGGCATCAAGCTCTTTTGTCGAAAATGCGTGCTTATGGTGTTGGTGAATCTCTGCTTCTATGGATTAGAAACTACCTTTCGAACCGTTTTGGATGGGTTCAAGTCTGACATCCACAAAATAAATGCTGGTGTCCCCCAAGGCTCTGTTCTGTCTCCGACACTCTTTCTCATTTTTATAAATGATCTCTTGTCTGCCACTTCTAATCCAATCCACTCCTTCGCTGATGACAGCACCCTCAGCTTTTCATATTCGTTCCAAAATTCACGACCCTGCCCTTCGGACGTAATATTGGAACGGCAGCGTATGTCAAGCACATTGAATTCCGATCTGGACAGCATAATTAACCGGGGTAAGAACAACAGAGTGGAATACAATGCATCCAAAACTCACTGCTGTCTGCTGTCTCTAAAGCGAACCCCTGATAATCAGCCATTATCCATGAATGGCGCTTGTATCGACGAAACCGGAAAACTTTCCATCCTCGGTATGTACATCAAGACAACACTTAGTTGGAACGATCACATATTCGAGGTCGCCAAAAATGCTGCGAAATGTTTAGGTTTCCTTAATCGATGCAAGAAATACTTCACCCCATCTGATTTGGCTTTAATCTATAAGGCTTGAGTATAACGTTCAAATCTGGTCTGGTGCCCCCAAGACCACGTTGCACCTACTAGATAGAATCCAAAAGCGAGCGAAAAAAACTTATAGGAGACAATGATATCGCGGGTTCATTAGACTCGCTTGAACATCGACGAACCGTGTCTTCTTTGTCCGTGTCTCCTTTGTCCGTGTTTTATCGTTACTTTAACAAACGATGCTCAAGTGAGCTAGCCAACTGCATTCCTCCTCTCCTTGAATTCACCCGCAGTACACGTCTCGCCAGGAATGCACATCAGTTAACCCTTAAGCCTGCTCTCGGACGCACAATGAAACACCACACCAATGGAATGCTCTTCCCAGCTCAATATTTCCAATAGATTACAATCCGCAGATGTTTAAGACCAATGTGCACAGGAACCTCCTATCTCTCTCTCCCTCTATACCTTCGGCCCGTGCTGTGTCTTGACCCCGGATAATTAAGGTTATTAGTAACCCCTTGAGCAAGCGCAAATTATAAAAAATGTTGTTTTACGCAGTTCCAGTATGAGGCAACTGTGCCAGCTGTCACATTAAGAATATGCAAGTTGTTCAAGGTCTTAACGTTTGTTTGCCCTATATAGACTATCAAGTGGTAAGAGAAAGAGCACTTTGTTCAGAATTGTCTGGAAAGGTTTTGGTACCAATACCTTTTTTTTTGGGTGCAGCTAGTTCATAATAAACTATCGTGGTACTTCTCAACTTCAAGCTTCACGAAATTGCCAAAATTGACATGGTCAATGGAAGAATATTCCAACTTTGTGCTAGCTTTGTCTTTTCATGTGATATCCCAGATTACCCTCTCCTTTCAATATTACCTTGATAGCAGTTATAGATCAATGCGCCAAGTAAGGTAAATAATTAAACAAAAAGCATACCTATACCACCCTCAACTAGAAAAATGTGTAAATTGCTGCTAATTAATAAACACACACAAAAAGTAATTCTGGACGGCCATCCTAATCAACAATCACTGATATCCTGCAACAAATCTTCCAATCAACGCTTGCATGAAATGCCATCCATCAAATGCTCGCCCTACGGCCATCGCTCACCGATAAGCAATCAGCGGGCCATTTATGCAATCCAGAAAAGCGTAACAATCGTCATTCATTTCCAGAAAGAGAAAAGCAAAGCATTCATCACCGCTCCCGAAAGCAGCCACCGTTGACAGCACCGTCAAAGGGAAGGAAAAATCAAATAAATTACACTTGCGAGCGAGGCCTTCACTCGCCCAACTGTAGGTACATTTTGATCGAATTATTCACAAACTACCGAAAGGATAATAAATAACCGAGCACCGTTCGTTCGTGCGACGACGGTTGATTAAGATCATCTGGCAAACGGCACACCGGGCCGCTACTCTTAGCAACAGTTGTTTCCATTGTCCTCCATCTAGACGCAGCGCAGTGCCGCGACGTTCCCATTTCCCGGCGAATGGTGTAAGTAGAAATTCCTGGCATTTACGACCATAATGAAATGGCCGTTAAATAGCGTCGAGAATTATTGTATTTCCGCAACGACCGTGCCTGGCTACGGCTGTGTTTCATTTGTCGCTGAGGGCTATTCATAATTTTCCCAAACTAAACAATGCGAAAATACAAAGGCAAGCGTTGCCACCGCCACCTCCCCCCGGCTGAGATGCTTCAACGAAGGCACCTCTACCAGCCCCCACCCCTGAACATCAACGGTGGCTGTTATTAATAGAAAACCGCATTCAAGGACGCGCCGAACTAATCCGCCTGAACGAAGGACAATGGAATCATTATCGGGTAGAAAGGAGAAAGCAGCTGCCTCTCCCTTGAAGGATGTTGATGAGCACGCTCGCGAGTTTATTCAACGACGACGAGTTGAAAAAAGATCTTACTAACGACTAATTTGTTATGATAATTTATGTCTGCCGTTGGCTGTAGCTGGATTCGGATGGAGGAGGGGGGCTTAACGACGACAGTGCGCGCGGACATCAATGGGTCCAATTTGGGGGGCGGAGGAGCCTTATCAGCGCGGTTGTTGATAAACACGGACGGACGTAATCGGTGAAGGACACGCTGTCTGTGGAGAATAATATCGCTGTTGGCAGGACAACGCCCGCCGTGGAATTGAGAGCTCTTAAGCTTGAATTTTTAATGAATCTCGGCTTTAAATAATCCATTCGGGGTCCGGTAGGGTTTTTCCATGAATTCGTGTACAAAGGAAATGAGTTAAGAGGTTTTCTTTCGGATTTTGGATATTTTTGAATTAATACAATTTTGATTAACTAATAACAATAATGGCGTTGGCAGCGTCCTTGGTTTCCGGTTTTGGTGTGCTTTCATCGGCGATTTGTTTAGAACTAATTTTGAAGAACAACTTGATATTGAAATGTTTGCTGAAGAAGAGGATCAAATCGAATCTGAAGCAAACGAGTGAAATTTCTAAGACCCAAGATGGATCTAAGCTCGCAATTAGAACTGGAAATAGTTATAACGTTACTTCGGGGGGCCATAATAGCATGCAACAGGGACTGCGCCAAACAGTCCCAAAATCGATCGACTTGGGATCACACCCGATTAAGTAAAGGTGGGGTGACTGCGCGTTTTGGAACCTTGCTGCATTTAGTGGCTTTACTTACATAACTCAGGATATCGTTTAAGTTTGTGTGAGTCATATGGATGGATGAGTTGCAAGTCAGACATTTTTTGAACTGTCTGAACGCACCATGCCTAGCACCTTCTGTAGCTTACGTACTTGTCGACGCAGCCAGCTTTAGGTAGGTCCGTGATCAACCAGTGCTCTTTCTGTTTAGCCACTAAAAGCTCCCGGTCAACGTCAAGAAGAAAATTGTAATATTGAGCTCTGCCTGCCTAGTATTATTTTTCTAGTTCCTGCAAAAGTAGTTGTACAGTACTTCCCCCTCTTATTTGCAATGACTGCAAAGGGGCGTTCTGGGTCTTCTCAGCTACATAGATGCCTACGAGGCAGTATTTTTTTTATAACGCCTACTGGCCTACTCGGAGAACTAGAGTTTTGATTAGCCTTAGTACAGGCGACATCGATACCGATGGTGTCGCTTATGGCGTTCCTTGTCCGTAATAACTTTGTTGCCTTCTGTGATGCTTCCTGAGGCTGCGCCAGTGTCAAGGCCGCCTTCTTTCTTTTTAATTTCTTGGCTCTTTAGACTCCCAGAACATCCTTCTGCGTACGAACCCAGCTCACGATCCCACATCTTTCAAGTGTCTCACATCTGCTGAGAGTCTAGAAAAAGCTTTTCAAACTTAGCCCTCCGAACGGCCGGCACCGTCGAAGCTTCCACTTGTGACAGAACAATTGCACGCACAGCACGAATGGATGTTGTAAAGCTACGCCCCGGCCCTCTAGTACTGTAATGTCATTATTATTAGCAAGGCAGCATAGGTTGCATCTATACGCTACGTCATTAAGAAATATCCAGTCAAGTTTTGTCATCTTGGAGTTGATTGATCGTGTCCAGAGTCTTCCATAGTATAGATCTTTCCACTGGAAGGATGCCTTTTGCACAAATGTTAGTTCTGTTGGTAACATACTGCGGTGGTTCAGAAACAGAGCGTAATTGGTGTATGTACCTTCTTTCGATTCTTATTATCACTCTGCTGTGGATTGAGCCTCAACTAAGAAAGCTCTTCAAATAGCGCGATCTCACTGTAGCTCCAATTCGCTCGCCATATGATCTGAAGCTACATTCCGATGCTGGAATTTTTAAGCTGCCCCTAACCAACTCAACGATCTATCAGCCAACATCCGTACATTGAATTATAAAGAGAAGCTATATCCTTTCACACTGAAGCAAAACAACTTACTCAATTCAAAATTATCAATATTCGCCGACATCCAGGAAGCGCATACTTAGAAATGTTATTGAATTTTACCCTCATCATGTTTTCGCAATTAGTAAAAGAAATGCCACATCGAATTCTAGATCAGTCGAGGAGGACTGAACTTGAACAAGCCTTCAATTTGGCGCACTTACTGGCCACTTCTCATGCCTACAACCTACACAGAGTGCGACACAGCAGTTGAAGGAAGGTAATCGTCGGTGGTGTGTTATCTGTTCGTATTCTGGAGTAAATGAAAGCAGACCTCGATTTCTTGCCAACAGCCATCTACAGCGACGAGACACAATTTGCGATGAACAATCGGGTGTTCTTTATTTGAGGAGATGCTACTCAAGGCAGGGTCTTCCAATGCATCCGCAAATAAACTCACTGTCAGGAGATGCATTCGAATAACCTAGAGAAGATTGTATGCTGACTTTATCGCGGTAAGTTATTCGGTTTTACAAACTCTCAAGGACGAATGAACTCTAGAGGCTTCAACTAGATTTTGTCGATACAGCGTGGTTTCGAAGCGAAAATGTACATATAGCGAAACCTAGGCAAGGTAGGCTTATTGAAATTTGATGAAACCTCGCGATTTCGTTTGGTAGAAGCATGGTCAAAAACGCAAATTCAAGAAATGATCGCTATTCTTCTTGAACAACGTGAATCGCGATGTCGCCAATACCGGCTTCCCGGAATTTTCGACGCTTTGGCTAACTCCGACTTCAACGTGGCTACCTCTTTGCGAAGGCTTATCACTAAATTCCTTCTCTTCTACTCCTACACCTAAAATCCTACTCTTCAGGTCTCTTTCCGAGTAGATGGAAAACAGCAATGGTCCAGCCCGTCCCTAAAAAGGGCGAATCTTCGTCACCCACCTCGTACCGACCCATAGCACTTACCTTCCTTTCTAAGGTCATGGAAACGCTGATAAATCGTGAGCTTTTGAAATATCTTGAATCGCGGAAGCTTCTTAATGACCGACAGTATGGCTTCCGCAGCAACAGGTCCACTGGTGATTTGATGACTTATCTCACCGAAAAGTGGAACCAATCTTTGCACAATGCAGGCGAAAGCAAGATAGTTGCGCTTGATATTTCTAAAGCATTTGACAGAGTTTGGCATCAAGCTCTTTTGTCGAAAATGCGTGCTTATGGTGTTGGTGAATCTCTGCTTCTATGGATTAGAAACTACCTTTCGAACCGTTTTGGATGGGTTCAAGTCTGACATCCACAAAATAAATGCTGGTGTCCCCCAAGGCTCTGTTCTGTCTCCGACACTCTTTCTCATTTTTATAAATGATCTCTTGTCTGCCACTTCTAATCCAATCCACTCCTTCGCTGATGACAGCACCCTCAGCTTTTCATATTCGTTCCAAAATTCACGACCCTGCCCTTCGGACGTAATATTGGAACGGCAGCGTATGTCAAGCACATTGAATTCCGATCTGGACAGCATAATTAACCGGGGTAAGAACAACAGAGTGGAATACAATGCATCCAAAACTCACTGCTGTCTGCTGTCTCTAAAGCGAACCCCTGATAATCAGCCATTATCCATGAATGGCGCTTGTATCGACGAAACCGGAAAACTTTCCATCCTCGGTATGTACATCAAGACAACACTTAGTTGGAAAGATCACATATTCGAGGTCGCCAAAAATGCTGCGAAATGTTTAGGTTTCCTTAATCGATGCAAGAAATACTTCACGCCCTCCGATTTGGCTTTAATCTATAAGACTTGAGTATAACGCTCATATCTGGTCTGGTGCCCCCAAGACCACCTTGCACCTACTAGATAGAATTCAAAAGCGAGCGATAAAACTTATAGGAGACAATGATATCGCGGGCTCATTAGACTCGCTCGAACATCGACGAACCGTGTCTTCTTTGTCCGTGTTTTATCGTTACTTTAACAAACGATGCTCAAGTGAGCAAGCCAACTGCATTCCTCCTCTCCTTGAATTCACCCGCAATACACATCTAGCCAGGAATGCACATCAGTTAACCCTTAAGCCTGCTTTCGGACGCAAAGTCAAATTTAGAGACTCGTTTTTCAGCCGCACCACACGAATATGGAATGCTCTTCCCAGCTCAATATTTCCAATAGATTACAATCCGCAGATGTTTAAGACCAATGTGCACAGGTACCTCCTCTCTCTCTCTCTCCCTCTATACCTTCGGCCCGTGCTGTGTCTTGACCCCGGACAATTAAGGGTATTAATAACCCCTTGAGCACGCGCAAATTATAAAAAAAAAATGTATCCTTTTGCACCAAAGACGCTTGCGTTGATGAAACAGCTTCCACAATACCATCTTCCTCATAAAACGAATATGGTAGTTATGAAGATGATAAAGATCTAAAATGAAGTTCGAAGTATGTTATCTCATTTAAAGATGCAGAACTAGGGGGTAGTGCTATCAAATTTGACTTGATCCAATTTAGCACAATTGAAATGTTAATACTGAGAGCGATTACGCGCCACGATTTCATCGTCGTCAGCTTTACGACATTGCTCAACGCAATTAAAAAAATAACGAAAACGACCTGCAGCTTGCTATTGCAATACGAAGCTAAATTTCAAACGCAGCACAAAGGATATTACCAATATTTGTGAACAGCCTGAGAAACAAAATAATGCACTCCGTAATATGCAACAAAGCAGGATTAAATAAAATGATTTTCTAGTACAGCTAGAAAGGCCATCGAAGGAAAATAAATACCTGAATACAGTCGTATCACTTTAAGACGAGTTTTTAGGGAATATCAAAATTAGTTCAAGTTACAGCGACTTGGTGGTGGCCCGTGGCTTTGTGGGTATGTGCGTCGACCCCAACCTCGATGTCGTAGGTTTGATTCCAGCTCTGAGCGACGAAAATAATTTTCACGGCCCCACCTCTTTCGAGTCACTGACAATGCTCAAAGAGTATTTCCTGTCTAGAAAAAGCCTCTCAAACTTGGCCGTTCGGATTCGGCATTAAACTGTAGGTCCCTTCCACTAGTGAGGGAACAATAGCACGCACAACACGAGTGGTTGCCGAGGAGCTACGCCCTGGCCCCCGACGGGCTGTAGCGTCACCCATATATATATATACAGCGACTTGGTCTTAGGGAGACTTCACTGTATCTCTAAATAGACAGAACATACTGAATTTTGAATGTGAATACAAACCCGACAGGCGACCCTTAATTTAAATCAATTCTTCTTCCTCGATGAAGCAATAGTACAAGAAGACGACGTATGGTTACAATTGGCACTTTCAATGGTATAATGGTATAAAAGAAAATAACAAAAGTGTGGTTCTTAATGTTGTGACCTACAAGTTATATGCCGACTCCGAACGACTATGGTAAGTTTGAGAAGCTTTTTCTGGACATCCAATACTCGTTGAGCATTGTCAGTGACTCGAAAGAAGTGGGGCCGTGAACATTATTCGTGTCGCACAGAGCAGGAATCGAATCTACGACGTCGAGGTTGGCACATACCAACAACGCCACAGGCCACCACTAAAAACATTCCAATATAGTTAACTTTTATAAATTGATCTTTAAATTCTTAATTTAATCTTAGAATATGAAAATGTACTGTGTGTCACTTCACTGTAAATCTTAAGCAATGGTATGTCCCTTAAGTCCTGTACTCTAAAAGAATTGTATGTTCTTAATGTAGAGCAATCGATAAAAAATGAAAGGAAACGAAATTAGAAATGTCTTCATGACAACCTTCATTATCATGGTCAACGCGATCAAATGGAATAGATACTTCCCATATTGGCGGCACCTACTCAGTTCTGCAATCTCCTTCTCATCCAGCTGAACAAACACAGAAGTGTGGGTGGATAGTATTCCGTCGATTCAAATCCTGCAGTATTCGCTACGCTTTGCTCAGGTTCAGAGATCCCTGGTTGCGGACCCTAGCATTATGTGAACATCCACCCGACTAAGACTGTGTTTTTCATCGCCCGATAAATAAAACTCGAAGCATTTGATGCGATTACCCCTACCAGCCCCCAACCGGGCTCTCCAGCAGCAATTGATTTTCCGAAACGATTAAGCCGGGCGTAAAGGAGCCAACGGCTGAATTAAATTACCAACTCCAACTGCCCCACGCAGTCACCACAGTCAATGGCGAAATCAAGCCGACATTCGTGCAAAAAGAAAACCACCCAAGACCACTACCGAAACTTACCAGACATGTAAATAACAATTCCAGCAGCCCGCTCAGTGCCGTAGCCGAGCCATTGAGCTTGGTCAACGACAAGCATTTCTGACCCGGTCCACCCCTCGACCGACCGCCGGAGAACGACTTATAATTGCACCCCGTGGTGATATTACTATTATTATGATTATTTTCGAGAACACACAGCTGAAAGTTTCCCCCGACAAGTTTATGCGAAAATTGAAAATCCTCCAAAGTCCCCCTCGTGCACACACACCCACACGGAGAGAGATGCTGGAGCATCCTAACAGCATTCGAAGTCCCAAATACAATTTGCATATTTCTGTTCAGTAATTTAAATGTTCGCCAAGAATGAATGCGCTCATCCGAGGACGGTGCAAAACTTCACGGGCCTTGTCTCCATCGTCCGTACATTTTCGGGACACACTCTTGGGGTGGAGCTCGGGTGGATCCTGACTATGTCTGCGGCGTGGCGGCGGGGACCAGAGAGCGGTCGTGCAGCAGACGGGGGAGCCTGCAAAGTGGTTTTTCCTTCAAATCAAATATGAATATCCCGAGGAAAATGCGACCGAACACCACTCTTTACCACGATTCTTGTGGTTTACGCTCCGGCGAAGGATTACGGGATGGGAGCTGGAGAGACGTCGATGATGCTTCAAATGCGGCAGCAGTGCCAGTGGCTGGTAAGTTCTGTGTGTTGATGCCACATAATCAGCAGAACCAATAAACTGGTGTTCCCGGAAAGATTTATGACCCTCCCCTCGAAATACCGATTTGCGGCGGGGGCGGTGGGGTGTGCACACACACACACTTGCTTGCGCCATCCCGGGACCAAGCCAACGATGAAGCCGTTAAATGCAAATGAAATATTTTCGTTGTTACCAGTTCCATTAGTTGACTGGCGCTGGCGATGGAATTTACTTATTTTTTTCTCCTCCCTTTCCTGTGAACTTGTTGGCATCGTCACCGGGGCACCGCAACGCAAGCCTGCTACGAGGCAGAATGTCAATCAGGTCCTCGTCTTATTCGGAATTCAATTTGGACTCGGTGATGGCTTTTCTTTCTGTTTTCTTTTTCCGTTCTGTTGTTGTGTGTTGTTGCTGTTGCGACGTTTCGTTTCTCGGGTCAGCATTCAGATTGAGTTAGTAATTCGAGATCCTGATTGATTTGATTGGTTACAAGTTGAGAGTTACTTTTAGTGGGTAGTGACGCCACGCCAAGGCTGCTGGGGGTCGGGGGAGACAGGAGAGCGAAAAAAAGGGAGATTTCTTTCTCAAGGTAGTGAACTCAATTTAGAGAGTGATTGTGCAAATTAATCAATGATGGGCGGTGGTCCCCCGTCCTTGGCTGGTGATGATTAGAATTCCGTTCTGGGATGGTTGCAATGTGGGTGGCTGCCGGGGAGGAGAATGCAATCGACCGAGAAAACAAAGCGATTGTGGTGCAGCGCCAAATAGCAAGTCAATTTAGTTGCAAGGGGTGATGACCTTAATCAGCTCATTTCGCGGAAATGCAATTTGAGAAGATTAATTCCGGGAAGCAGGTTGGTTGACCGAATCGAAGAGGGGAGAGGGGAAGGACACTTTGTGTGTCACAGGGAAATTAGTTGTGAGGGAACATAGCCGAAATTAGGGCGGAGGCGTTTAGAATCGCTGCGCTAGGATTGGTGTGAGGTATGTTAAATTAAGAAAATATAAAGGTGAGAACTTAGATTCAAATCACAACCACTTTCTAAAATGTGGAGCTCAACAACTGATAGACGGAACCGGGCTAGCGTTGCCTTCAGGATGGAATTGGTAGCCAATTGAAGGGCATTAATGTCAATAGAATTAAAGACAGTCGACCAATTTTTTTTTCACACTGAGACAAGTCCTGGAAAAGACCAGACCTTCTAAAAGGCAAAGTCCGAATTCGATATCCCGGGAAAACTTATCCAATTGTGTCGTGTGACGGTGTCAAAAAAACACGCGGTTCAAAATGCACTTGATTTCTGAAAGGTGACGCGCATTCGTAGGATTTCAGATGGCAGCAGTGCATACGCAAGGCACTAACTTCAACAGAACCGTTCATTTGGTGGGCTACGTAGACACCACTTAGCTTGCTCCTAGCCAGTCTTTATATAGGCTTTCTAGGTCATCTAAGAATCAGTTTGTCTTGACGTAAAAGTGAACAAAACCAAGTAATTAGTGTCAACTGACAGAGAATGATCGGCCGAATGACTTGGGTAGGACGTCTCTGTTGGCAACAATAAATAAAGGTTTTGCAATAAGGACTTCTCAAATAAAACGCAAACCATTTGACATATTTCATAAACTTTACTATCGGCTTGAACTCCAATCAAAGAATTTATGAATGGAAATCGACTTCGGTCGTATGGCCATCGCGGGTACGCTTGCAGCAGTCGATTGGCTGGACCCAATTTTAGACGACTCAGCCACATATTTAGCCGAAACGGCCATAACTTCTGAGCTCTACCAACTACCCAAGCTTGGAAGCAATGATTTAACGTCGGCGCACAAAAAATAGCCAAGCGACGTTAAGTCGCACGAACGAGGCGGTCAGAGATAACACGCTCACCATACTTACACTTCAATAAATCGATTTAACGTGTGCTGTGTGGCTTGTGATACCAACCTGTTGAAACGACATGTCGTCCAAGACCTTATTCAATCTGGGCAAAAGTCGCTTGAAATGGTCCGTCAGCTTTAATTCTTGAGCCAACTTGATCTTGTATGGGTGCACGTGTGGAGATCAGCTCGCTTATTCAAACTAAAGAAGCTGAACATTTACGAATCGAACGTGAAATCAGGAGTTCTATTGTACCTGCTGTGCGAAATTTGGGGCGCGAAACCGCGAGAACACAATAGCTATACGTATTCATCAATCGTAGTCGAAAGATCCAGAGCATTTTCTGGCCTCGCACCTCTGGGAATCGACTTGCCAGGTACCCATCCACCTGAAACTCCGCCGCCGCATATGGAATTAGATTGGCCACACACTCGGCAAGCCTCATGACGACATCACAAGAAGAGTTTTAGATTAAACCAACAAGGCGTCGCAAGCACGACAGACACGTAGCAGCGACTTGTTGAAGCAGAAGAAACCAGGAGAAAATAAATAGCCTCTTTTCGTATGCTCTTTAGCTAAAATTTGTGTTTTAATGTCTTAATTGACAATCTAATTGCTGTACGTTTAAGGAAGTTCTGTTAAGGACTGGTATTGAATGACAAAAGGCATCACCTGCCTTAAAAAAAATAAATCTGGTCATCACTTTATCTAAAACAGTCACTCAGTCTACCCAGACTCAGCAAGCAAGGACTCTCATAGGAGGCATAACCGGGAATTGTGCAATTGGCACTCATGCTCGCAGGATGGGTGCCCATCACCTGCCATCACTTACTCTGCTACTGCAGAGCTCCGGCAAGTCGTAGGTTCCTACACCTAGGGGCCTAGGTCGATGAGCTAAACAGCGCCAGCATAGGTCAGCTAACTACAAGTACCAACTGGTTCGATGTTAGGAAAAGACAATCCGCGTGGTATCACAATGGGTCTACTCTGACCTAAATGTGGCTGGCCTTAGCAGTCCCTTGGCATAGAGCGTGAGCAACACCTGCACTCCATCTGGCTAGAACTTTTGCAACCTTCTTCTGCTCTCTCTTCATTCTTAAAGAACTCGATTTCTATCTCCGTCCTGGTCTGCTCCACATTTCGCTAAGGGCGTCCTGATAGTGTGCCTGCCTGTGCCAGCAGATGCCACTCCATAACGTACATCACAATGGAATTGTCTTCACGCCATAGGGTGTCCAATACTACTCTTTCGTATTAAGATGTTTATAGCAGAGATGGGCTCAGTTGCGATTTTTTAATCGCTGGTAGATAGATGCGATTGCAATTCGTTAATCGCAGTGATTTTAAATTGCAAAACGTTGGTTTGTTTAAAACTGCAATTGTGACTGTGAAGAGGAATCCGTTTGGGACGCAATCGCAGTTTAAATCGTAATCACAGTTTAAAACACAATCGAATGCAGACTGATATTGCTATTATTAACACTGTGAAAAAAACGCAACTAGCGATTTTCTGCTCAACATGTCTATAGGTTCTTGGCCCGTTCTCATGTATAATTGCTAGTTGGAGACACGGTTCGGTCACAAAATCTTGAAGAAGTTTCTTAAAAATCTGCTTTAAAGGGAATGCAGCTTTCGTGTGGTAATAGCGTCCGCTTTCCAGGTACTGCATCTATAAAGCAGCACCGATTATACGTTGGAGCCGAACAGTCTCAGCATGGTCCGAACGCAGCTTTAGTTTTTTCCCAATTCTGCTGCACTCAACGAGTTTAAGTATAGAAAGCTGTTGACTTCCTTGACTTCCTCGACTTCCTCTCCGTCAATGATCATTTAGGCGTGGGTGTGAGGAATGCCAAGGGTGATGTCTTGCTGTACTTATTTTGAGCCCCACATTGCGTGCCTCAGCTTCTATATTGTGTTCCATCAAGTGCAGGTCCATTTTCCCAAGCGACAGTGGACAACCATCGCCTGCGTAGTCAAGGTGTTGCAAGTCCATCGAATGCCATAGCTTCCATCCATGGTCAATAAGTACAAGAAAAAAATTGGTGACAGTATGGAGCCTTTGCGGGACGTGACACTAACTACCTTCATTTGATAGCCTTTATAATAGCAATGAGTTCTTGAAAACACATCTCCTGTGTCTCGATTCAAGATATCAACAGAATTCTCGTTAGGGCTCGAGAACATTCTGACATCGCCTAAGTGGCTTAAGACAGTGGCTAAGTGCTCCACTAGGTTGGTGTTCCACTGTAGGTTTCAGAAGATTCAAATGGACTACTTTTACCCGGATTGGATCCACGAAGTTCTAAAGAAGGATGTGTAGAGGCATAAATCCGCATCTCTCATTGTACACAACATTGAGGTGGCACGCCCCAAAGATGAGAAGAAGATAAGACTGCTGGATAGAAGAAATCGTATTTGGTTCAGTATGCTTTCGGATCTGCTTCATGAATTAACTTGATATGCTATGCAAATTGTGATTCGCGAACTCTGGTTACAATCATCGAGTTCGGTCTTAGCCTCCTTCTCGAAGCTTGGCTTAGAAAACCTGCTTAGATCTAGAGTGGATGTTTACCCGTTCTCCGTGGAAGCCCATATATAACGATTTGTCTTCCAGTGGTTTGGGATTCCTCGTGCCTTGTCATTTTTGCTCCCGCTACAAAGTCACTGAAGCTAGAACGACCCACTTTGACAACTGCGCGACTTCTCAGAAATCCAACACAGCCTTTCAGGGAATCGTACCCAATTAAGAAAAGAAACTCGTTCGATTAACAACTCAAGTAACTCGCATGTGAGCAGCGCTCGTCCCGCCACCGCAGCTCGTGAATACATTTGAAATTGCTTGTTAACTCACATAATAAGGCCTCATCGGCTTTCAACGTTTTAACGATAAGAAAACAGAGCGCTCTTCTTTGAGCACTTTTCTAGGAATTCCGTGTTCACAACCGCCAACGTTCACTCGCAACAGGGAAGACGGAATGAATTACATTTCCTTGAGCGTCATTTCTTGGGAAATCGTCAACGCAATGAAATTTATTCAAATGCGACTCGTCATCTTAGCGTTCATTGACCCAATCCGGGTCGACGTCCTCTCGGCTCTTGGGAAATGCAAAGGATTCTCTCGTCACTCGTCGATTTGCAAGCCTTTTCCGCACATGGGCTGCCATAACAAACGCTCCCGCAATTGGCACCCACTCACGAGCAGCCTCGATCCGAAGCCATTCACCCGAAGGGATACCAAATTGTCAGTCGTAAAGCCCAGATAGCAGAAAACTTTGCAATTTTATATCGCCTCCCTCCCCAGGGGGACATCTTCATGACGCCATGTGACCTTAGAGGGGGATGAAAATGTCCACCACTTCCTCGTCGCTCTTGCTCCTCCGTCGAGGGTACTCCTTAAGTACTCATTACGTTCCGAGTTAATGACATTTCACAGTCGGCCTGTCTGTCAGCCGGGTGTGAGTGGTGTGCCCGCATAACATGGCTTCACTTCAATTGTCGGTTCGCCAAACGGCTCCGGCAGTACACATGAACAATTGAGCTAATTGATGACTGCCTCTCAACGGCAATGGCAGAATGTGTTGCTTGGGAAAGTTTCAGAAAATCCACTTCCATGCTGCCTGCCGTCAGCCCCATTTCACAGCGCACCACCGCAACATTCTCAGCCATCAGCCATCAGCAGCCATCATTGTTAGAGTGTCGTCCTTCTATTACTGAGAGTGCTGGATGATTTCCAAGGGAGCGACTTAAGCAAACATCACCGGAGTACGCTTGAGAGGGCAAACAATGGTTGACAGGTGATACACCTGTTCAAATTGCTTCGAGGACGATAAGACAGCAAGCCAGCTACAATATTGTACATTTATGCATGGCACTCGTATGCAGGCTCGGCTCAAGTTGGGCGGAATGACAGCCGTTTGTGCGGCAAGACAAGGCACCTAATTTTGTGGCAAATGACTCGAGAACGACGTCAATTATTTAAATTTTCCCAGAGCGAAGTGTTCACACCTCTCACCTGGGGTACACCGTGTACTCCATCAGCGGGGTGGCTGCGGTGCGGTGCGCATGAGGCGATGGGGTTCGACAGTCATTATCGATCGCACTTGGGATGTGTGTTGGCGGCGCTCATCCCGGAAGACGTCCTTATAATTGAGTTACACATCTATGGGTGTACGGCGATAATTGAAACTATTTCGGATTGATTGCCTTTCTCGGCGCCCGTGTGTGGAGCGCGGTCGGTGCGTGGTATTGTGTGAATTTGGTCGGTATGCATGCATAATCGGATTAGCGGAATAGAGCGCATTGGCGGAGTGTTAATTAATATTCTTTTGCGGGAATCACTCAAAGGCTTAAGGGGCTGTCTGTGTGCTCATCGCGGTGGCGAACGACTGCAAACGAAAATATCCGTGCGTTAATTACATTCAAGTGTGCCGAAGGATAATGGTAATTTCGACAAGTAGTTGCGGTTCTTTCCCGCGAGGATTAAGGTTGGCTACCCTACGATTGTCTGCCGCTCAGTGGAGTAGCTTCCGAACAGATGCTATTGTTCGCAGGGATCGATAATGATTGAGTAAGCCGTGGGATGAAAGTTAGCTGTGTCGACTGCCGTGCCTCTAGTTGGTTAGGAGCTTTTGTGGAGCGTAGTGGGTTAGTGCATGAAGACTAGGGTAGCAACTTTCATACTCAACGCAGGTTCTTTTAAGCCACGAAAAATGCTCTGATTTGAATTAAATTGTAGAACCTGGGGTGCGTCATGCAGCACTAGTAATGGTCGTATGTACCTCCATCTTTTGTTCTAGAATTTAAGTGCTGCCTCTAGGAAACTGACTTAGATGAGCTATCTTAAATTGTTCTACTTATTCTTTTGAATCTTTCTCGGGTCACACGAGGGCAGTCGACTGTTATTAGGTAGTTAGATGTTCCATGACCAGTTAGTGACAACCTTACACGTCAACTTTATTGACATCTTGACCTTCTTTGGCTGATTTTGGCCTGTAGTTTTGTACCCCCGTAGCTTTTCCAAGACTGGCTCATCTGTCTCGTGATCCATTTGAGTAGGTGGACACGTTATTGAATCCATACAGATGCGAGTTCCCAACGAAAGGTATCTGAACACCCTTTTTGGTTTGTATGACCGGCTTTTACATTTCTGTCCTAGCAATCATCTTCTTCTTCTTCTTCTTGTGGCGCTACAGTCCGGGGTGAACCTGGGCCTCGGTCAACAATCCTCTCCAGCTGGCACGTTCTTTAGCCAGCTGCCTCCAATTTCGCACTCCAAGTTGGTTGAAGTCTTTTTCCACTTGAGTGCGCCATCGGGTTCGTGGTCGTCCTCTATTGCGTTGTCCCACTGGCTCGGAGTCGAAGACTCTTCGGGCTGGAGCAGTGTTATCCATGCACTCTACTTATGCGTTGAATCCGTAGACGCCTTACTAGACTCATGTCGCTGTACAGCCCGTACAGTTCGTGGTTGAATCTCCTTCTCCAGGAACCTTCAACGCAAACAGGACCAAAGATTGAACGCAGAACTTTTCTCTCGAAGAGACCAAGTGCGTCTTCATCCGCTCTTGAGATAGTCCAAGCTTCCGCGCCATACAGCAGGACAGGGATGATCAAGGTCTGATATAACGCGAGCTTGGTCTTTCGAGAGAGGGCTCGACTACTCAATTGCCTCTTGAGCCCAAAGAAACAGCGGTTGGCAAGAGTTATTCTGCGTTTAATCTCAGTACTGATGTTGTTCGCACTATTTACTTGGGAGCCAAGGTAGACGAAGTCCTTCACTACATCGAAGTTGTAGCTGCCTATGGTGACGTTCTGACCGAGTCGTCGATGTTGTGTGTCCTTCCTTAATGACAGCATATGCTTCGTTTCGCCCTCATTCTTTGCTAAACCCATTTTTGCCGCCTCCGTCTCAATACAGGCAAACGCTTCATTGACGGCTCGCTGAGTTCGGCCAATCACGTCAATATCGTCCGCGTATGCTAGCAGTTGAACGGACTTCTGGAAGAATCCTGGCAATCATATTGATATTTATTTTCAGCTCAGTTCAAAATTCTCAGCAAGCCTTTCGGAGTCGGCAGAAGAACGATACGCTCAAATTATGACAAGCAATGGGGACAAATCAACTGCCATATTGTGACCACACTGACAGAAGTGTACTGTGCTCCCAATTTAACTTCTGAAATCCCTCTACTATGTTAATCTTCTCGTACCTAACTAACCGTGTCCAAGATGTTCCCTTCAACACTAATTTTTTTCTCCTTTTGCGAAATCTTCAATGGTGTACCCCAGGGGTCTATTCTTGGACCATTATTATTCTCAATGTTCATTAATGATCTTCCAAAAATCCTGCCTTATTGTAAATATCATATCTGCAGACAATGTTCAAATATACTTTAGTTATCCTCTTATACCACCAACAAAGTTAGAAGACTCGAATTGCAAACGACATTGGATGGAGATGACACTTTGAGTCAAAAGCAAATGGCAGCAATGTCAAATGTTCAAATGTTGCAATCCAAAAGTGTGGCAAATGGGTGCCACATGAATTGAATGAAAGACAGACGGAAAACCGAAAAAACACTTGTGAAATTTTGCTTCAAAGACACGTAAAAAAACGGTTTTGCATCGGATTGTTACTGGCGATGAAAATTGCCAGTAATCCGGGACAACCATCAACATCGACTGCAAAACCAGATCGATTCGGCAAGAAGACATTGCTGTGTGTTTGGTGGGACCAGAAAGGTGTGGTGTACCACGAGCTCCTAAAACCTGGTGAAACCGTTAATACTGATCTCTACCGACAACAAATGATCAATTTGGACCAAGCATTGATCGAGAAACGACCAGAATTGGCCAGAAGACACGGAAACGTTAATTTTGCTCCATGACAATGCACCTGCACACAAAGCAAAACCGGTTCAGGATACAATCAAAACACTTGGCTGGGAGCAGCTATCCCACCACCTCCCGCCGTATTCACCAGACTTGGCTCCTTCCGACTACCATTTGTTTTCATCGATGAGACACGCATTGGCTGAGCAGCACTTCGATTCCTACGAAGAACTCGAAAATTGGGTGTCTTATTGGTTTGCTTTAAAAGACTAACAATTTTATTGGCGTGGTATTCACAAATTGCCAGAAAGGTGGTCAAAATTTGTAGAAAACAATGGCCAATGCTTTGAATAAAATGTTTTTACTTTCCCATTAATAATTAGTGTTTTAATTTAAAAAAAAAAAAAACGGTGTACCTGGTATATGCGTCTCTAAGAGGTTTGTTTATTAGCAAATTCATACGCTCTGTTCAGGTCAAATTAAAACTTGTCAAAGTTTTTGTAGTGCCCATCTTAACATATGGCTGCGAATTGTTTTCGGACTGTGATTACCTTCCTTTTTAAAATCTACTAGAAGCAGCATTAATTGCTACAGCACGGTATGTGTTTAACATTAATGTGTATATTGCTGTTCAAAAACAAATCAACCCAACTATCTTTACGAAAAAATCAAGTTCTCTAGATCGAATCGTTACATTCCAATATAACTCTGCCCACACTTGTAGACGTAGACTGTTCATTCATGCTGTACATGTCTAGAATCACCTACCTTTACAGGTTAGACTTAAGGTCGAACACAAATAATTTTGTTCACCCTGTTTTTCATAATTAACTAACATGAACTGCAATAATTCCTATTCAATAATCTTATGATTCGGATGCATTGAATTCAAATATTGTATATAATATTCTTAAGAAAAATGTCTCATACCTCTTAGTGATCTCTGCCACGGAAGACTTGAAACCAATTAAGATAAATGCAAGCCTGCATGCGTGATACTTCTAAGACTTGATGTTTAAGCTTCGCCTAGGTACTCGACGTATGGCATATGTGTCGTAAGCGGCTACGGAAGACCATTTAAACTCATGCTGGTTTGGTTAAGGACACAGGTTCCCAACTTTGTTCAGAGGGAAGAGTTGGTCTATAGCTGAGTTCCCGGCTTCGGAAGTCACACTGGTACGTTCGCACAAAACACTGGATAGAATTCTGCTGGCGACGTTGAGCATCCATACCCTACTGGAAGCCTGACCACCAGAGATATATCAGTTCAACCAGGACAATGCGGCGGCAAGGGTTCATATGTCTACATCGAGGTTATATTTTCGTTTGCTGAATAATTTTAGTGTATTTTATAGCAGGGCAGAGTAAGAAGCCTAATCGTCGCTCCACAAAAAAGGATATTGTCAAGCCTCTAAGCAGCACTTACATTGAACTCAAAGACTTCCCTAAACCACTGGTCATCTCAGACGCAGAAATTTTTAAGCAAACCGTCTCGTGTGTAGTGCCGGAGTCACTGTGGCATTGCAGAAAATTGCGAAGCTGTGTAGGTGACATCAGTGAAATTTGTGAAATTTGTATGCCCTATTTGGAAAGCGGCACGGTTTGTTTGACAAATTTTTGACAAATTGTTTACTTTATTTCGAACGGGATGCACTCCGGTCTTGAAAAGGGAACGACGGAGTTCCTATTACGTATTATTATTCTATATTTTATCTTCTACTCGTGAGAAAACAACAGCACGCACAACACTAGTGGTTGCTGGGAGGCTAGGCCCTGTCCCTCTACGTTCAGTAGCACCACCCATTTTTGTCACAGCGACAAAAACAATTGAATTCATCGAATGTCCATAATGAAATTGATGTGAGGGAGTATTGTCGCCGAATTAAAATATTGCAGATTAAGGGCCAACGTCCTTATAGACAGCTATAATATTGAAGAAGTGAAAGACTTTGTTTTTTACCTAGGCTCCAAAGTTGTTACAAACAATGGCATCCACCGCGGAGATCAAACGGAGAACGACGCTGGCTAATCGCTCCATTTTCCCACTCGAAAGGCCACTGAGGAATGAAGCCATCTCTCGAAGAACCAAGACATCTCTATAAAAGATCTTGATAGTCCCAGTGCTGCTGTATGGCGCAGAAGCATGGCCACTAACTAAAGCGGACGAGGATATTCTTGGCCGCTTCGAGAGACAGGGCCTTTGAATTATTTTCGGTTCCGTATGTACGGATGTTGTTTGGAGGGTGAGTCTGAACGCTGAACGGGGCTGTATAGCGACATCGACCTGGTCAAGCGAGTTTGAATCTCTCCTCTCAGATGGCTAGGTCACGTCGAACGCATGGACACCAATGCTCCGGCCCGGAAAGTCTTTTACTCCAATCCCGAGGAACAACGCGGTAAATTAAGACAACGCCAACGGTGGCTCACGCTGCTAGAAGGAGGCCTGCATAAGTTCAACACGCGTGGCTGGAAGCAACTAGCGCAAGACCGGGCTATATAGCGAGGCATATTGGCTGAGGCTCAGGTTCACCCCGGACTGTAGCGCTGGCCAAAGAAGAAGGAGAAGATAAATTTTCTGATGAATACTTTGTACATTTTTACATTATTCTTGATTAATGTCAACTTTGGTAAAGATCAAGCAGTTGAACAGCCAGCTGAAAGATGCTGAAACTGACATGGGTGCCAGGACATGAAAACTACGACGGGTCATTTCCTTGTCATGGACTTAGGAACGTGGATATAGAACAACACATTCACAACCGCACAAATATGGTAGTCTCCCAGAAGGGCAGAAGGACTGATCTCCGAAGAACCAGGGAGGCTTTTAAACTAAATAAGCCAGACATTAGGACACTTTGTGGTGCACTACCAGGCCACTTTGTATGCAACTACCATCCAGTACACTGTGTACATTAAGAGTAAACCATGGAACACCTACTAGTCGACTGTCCAAATCTGACACTAAGCAAATACAAAACAGCCAATAGATTCGCCTTAACAGGAACAGACTATCAGAGCAGGAGGATTGCCTCTTTTGTGGATGGATCGTATGAAGCTGTGAGTGTCTACTGTCTAACTATTATATTATTGCTGACTTTAAAAATATCTCCCCCAGTCGTGTTGGTGTCCAAAGGTTCAGAGAGAAATAAAATATCCTCCGAATGGGATGTACATAATATTTCACCATTTGGGAAACATCAATCAGCCAGGATCCTCGCAAGGACAAGACACACAAAAAGACATCTCCGAGTCAGTCACCAATCAAACCTTCGGCTCTAACTCATCCACAAGCGCAGCCAGAACAGTTTTTTGATCCAATATGCAATCAGTACCTATCTGATCCAATCGCAATCAAGGCACAAATCGTTAGTCAAGATGAAGGATACGTTAGTACATTGAAGCATAGCCATTTTCGTTCACAGAAGCACCTGTGCACCGTCGCGAAATGCCATGGCTCATCCCATCATGAGCCTACCTTAAATTAAAGTAACCCTGACAATAGACTGCAACCACTCCGCTTGCACCCCACTTATCGTGTTCATAATTCAAGTCGCCTCAGGCATCTTCACAGTAACTTAAAAGAATCACATCACGGCTGCCAAATGGACTGAGAAAACTTTCTCGCCTCCCAACTCAAACATCTTCATCCCAGCATTTGGTTCCGCACACTTGGTCGGCGCCAACGTAAACACCAATTATTTTTACATGAACCGCGTCGTCTTTTCACGCAACCACGACCCGCACTCCACCAAGTGCACCAAACAAAGCCACCGAACACAGTATCCTCGTGGCAACCTCATTCGGGGAATAATCAGCAAATACCATCTTTTCCTCGAAATCCCGACTCCTTATGAAACCTTCCACTTTCATGCACCGCGAGTACGACGAAACTATCGTTTCGCGGGCCCTTGGCCCACCCCTCGCCCAAGGGAAAATCCAATCTTGATTGCCGTTGATGCAAATAGCATAATCGAAAAGCTGTTTTATCGAATCTGGATGACTGAACATTGAGGGGAACTCTGCGAGCAGTTCCACGGAGCAAAAGTGGAAAAGTGAAATATTGTCGAAGTTCGCGTCTCACTTGAGCGCCGATCGATATAAATAAAGTAAGCGCCTTTGAATTTTACGGATTCATAGAAACGGTGTAGTCTTGCCTCGACGATTCCTCCAATACTCAATCGATGGAAAAGTAGTTCCAGTCGGTAGCTCCCTGGCGGGAGGCAGACTGGGAATACCATTTGAATGTTGAATGGAGGTGATTCTTGGTAAATGCTGACTTCTCTTCGGATGGCTTTTGACGCAACAACCTGTTCAAAGATGGACTGAAATGATTCGGCTTATTGCAGAAGGATTTAAATATTTGTTCGCAAGAAAGGTGGGGATGCATCCTCTCATGAGGTTCTTGGAAGAAGAAAACTTGACACAATTGACTTGAGCTAATTAATGCGATTATATCGCATAGGACGTCTCAAGTTTAAGGGATTTGATTATTTCGAGGAAAACAATATTCATTCTGTAGGCGAAAGTAAAAAGAACATGTTTATTCACATTCAAAGCACCCTGCGCAGAACTGAAGCTTTTGATCATTCAGTCAGCGACATCTGTTGACAAAAATAATAATATTCGGACCATCTGATCAGGTTATCGACCGAATTCTCGCTTTCCTATAAACGCAAGCAGAATGCAATTTTAGCTCTCTTCTCTTCGTTGTGAAATAAAGATACCAGCGCCTCTCAATCAAGTCTTGCATTTGCATTTGCGCCCACCCCCACCCGCTCTCTACAATTCGTTCGGCTTTTTTCTTTTGTTTTCGGGCATGATTTATGCGTCCATGTCTCGCAATCGAAGTCGGGTCGATCATATGATTTCCACATGATGTAAGAGGGAGATAAAGCATCTTAGAATTGGGATGTAAGCTAAGTCAAACACGAATCCTTAAATCAGGAAGAACAATGAACTGCTTGAGAATACAGACGATATGTCCTTTTGATACTCGAGTTACTGACCACCCCGATAGCAGACGACCGTGCTTTCTAGCCTGAGTGATCTAAGTCAGACCAAACCTCTTCTGGCAGAGTCATGTCGGTACGCAGCTCCTATTCACATGTCAACTTCAAGATCGATATGATGGAGTACAAAACCTTGATTCGTTGAGCCACTCCTGCGGAATACATCAGACCATGGAGGATGAACTTGGATAGCTTTCGTTAGTTTACATCTAAATGGACCTCTTGGGCTAGAGTTGGTCTACCACGTGGATTAATAACAAGGGGCTTGGGAGGGCGCATTTTGCCAGTCTTGTCATTGAAATCCAGTATTGATTTGATCGGTGTTTTACTGAATTCTCTTATACTCTCGAAGAGTAAGATCCCCATTGTGGTGGCATTGATCGAGGTGGGTGCAGGCTAGTTACAAATTAGGGGTACATTTTTCCTCTTTTCTTCACAGAGACTACTACTGCAGAAATCGTTTGAGAGTAGTCCTAGTATTTTTGCGTGAAGACCTATAAGCCCGTGTCCATTGCAGACTCCAGTGGTCTTTTTGGATCTTTTTAGGAAGACCACACTTTCTGATCTTTTTGGACCAGGATCAGATTTGCTTGGAGGTTCGACATGTGGTTCTAGTTGTATATCTGGCATTCACTTTTTTTTTTCTTAGAAGGTTAAGCTGTCGAATGGAGTACCTATGTCACAAGAGTTTTTATCATCGGGCAGATTTGTACGGTTTTTTCTAGTTTTTCAAATTAACTAATTCGCATAATTCTCTATGGCACCCAGCACGTGCAAGTGTTCGGATACCCCAAAGATGCTCGACAGTTTGCGCTGGTAACTTTCCACAGCTCCATATCTGAGTCCTCGCTTGATTAGCAAGGTTTCCAGCCAGCAGCAAATATTTTGTTCACCAAAGTCTTTCTGTAAATGGCAATGTTTTCGGCATGGCGTAGAAGGCACCGTACACCACGTTCACAAGCGAATGGCATGGTCGTTATTGGTGAAATAAAGTGTTTGGTCTACTCATCAGCATCACCAATAAGATATTACCGAGTAGGTACAATGGTTGTGGCCCGTGGCGTTGTGGACGTGGTAGGTTCGATTCCAGCTCTGAGCGACATATATAATTTTCACGACCCCACCTCTTTCGAGTTACTGAGAATGCTCAAACAGTATTTCCTGTCTAGAAGATATAGCTTCTCAAACTTGGCCGTTCGGAGTCGGCATAAAACTGTAAGTCTCTTCCACTCGTGAGAGAACAATAGCACGCATAGCACGAGTGGTTGCTGAGTAGCTAGGCCCTGGCCCCCTACGGGCTGTAGCGCCACCCATATTATTATTATTATGATTAGGTACAATGAGCGGCTACAAATCTGCAGAAAGAATTTTGATCCGCTCTTTCTTAACGTAAAACAAAACAAGGTAATGATGGCAACCTTGAGAGTGCTCTATTGATATCGTTGCGTATACGTAATATTTTGAATCGCGTCAAAGAGGCAGTCATGACAAAAAGCAACCATCTGGGTAAACTTCAGTTTTATTGTCAAGAAATATTTCGAACTACTGTATAGGCTCATTCTGCATAGATGGTGAGTGGAGGAAGAGATACAACGACGAACTATACGGGCTGTTCAGCGACATCGACTTAGCCAGAAGAGTAAAGTTCCAACGATTGAGATGGCTTGGTCATGTAGAGCGTTCCGGCTCGAAAAGTCTTCGAATCCACCCCTGAGGGACGGCGCAGTAGAGGAAGACCGCAACTCAGGTGGCGCACGCAAGTGGAAAGGGACCTCAACCAACTATGCGTGCGAAACTGGAGTTCGAGCTGGCTGGAGACGCTTGTTGGTTGAGGCCCAGGTTCAGCCCGGACTGTAGCGCCACCTTAAGGAAGTAAGTAAGTATAGGCTCATACAGCTCGTGGTCCAAAGTTGACATCCCCTTTATCCATCCTATAAATCTTTATGAATGACTCCAAAACACTGGTATGCATGGGTCGGTTCTTCTAGCGGAAACATATGCTGTCCTAAGAACTTTTCTGAGGAAATGAGATCGCCGATCAAATCTAGAAAGTTCAAGGATCAGGGACTCTTAACAATTGAACTTGCCTTTGGACTACCTGCGTCCTTAGAGAGGGTATGCTTCGATGCCCTGGACCCTCGATTGCACAACCAACAGTGGTAAGACTCTCTAAGACTGTCCACTCTCCTCCTGATGAAAAGGAGAGTGGAGACAACGCACCGGCGCATGCTTGGCCTCAACGATGCAAGCCTCTGCGGCGTCTGTGGAGGTGACGACGACAGTACTTCCTTTGCCACTGTCCCGCCTTTACTTGGATCTGTATCATCAGTTATTCGGTGTTGATGAGTTGAGGCTCCTGACAGCAGCGTCTTGTGTATTCTTCTATGTACTGCTGGTAGTTCAATGGAACAGTTGTTTGAGTCTTCGCTGCAGAGGAGTGTTACAGGCCTTCTAAAACAAAAAGTCCAATGGCCTGAGTCCGTTATCGGATGCGGGCAATATAAACTGTGTTTCCCGATGACTTAGCAAATTTCTGCAAGGTGTGTCCGAACTTACTTTAGTCGTTTGTCGTTTGTAGTAGATAATAGAAGTCATCATTGCTGTTGTAATCTTCGTTCCCTATTGAGTCGCGGACGCAAATTAGGCTGAGATTGCAGACAAGCAAGGACTATAATCAAAACTACATGCATGACTTCAAGACCACATAAGGGTCTATCGTTGGCGCCTTGGAAAAGAATAGTGGATTGGACGTCGGTTTTCAAAAGGGGAAACCTATCCGACCCTAATGGCGACGAACTACATTGCAGAACAGATTGAAGTGGCGAAGTATTTGTGTCTGTAGCAACAGCTAAGTTGTTATCTCTCAACACTTCAACTACTTAAGACTTCTGGAATTGAAGTTTATATAGAATTTGATCGGCAGTCTAAATTTGCTAAGATTTGTCCCCGGCCAACATGGGATCACGCGAAATGAGATCGCCAATTAACTTGTTAAATAAAGGATCAGAGAAGATACTCTTAACATCTGAACCTGTCTTGGAACTACCTGGGTCCTTAGTTACGGCTTCCACGGATGGTTGGCGTCCCGAGAGCACAGACGGCACTGGTATGACTTCCTACGATAGATAACTCTCACACTCTCCTCCAAACGGAAAATCCTGCAGACAACGCACTGGTTTGCTTGGCTTAAGCGATGTAACCCTCTGCGACACCTGTGGAGAAGTGAACGACTACAGGGCACTTCCTCTGTCACTGTGCCCATGCTCGATGTAGGCTCCTCATCGCCGAAGCCTTATAGTGTCTGGCAGGCCTTGGAATTTGACTATTTATTTGGGTTGGTTGCTGTTTATTATGGACCAGTTGTCTTTGCTCCAGGGGAGAGTTACAAACCTTCGACAAAAAAGTCCACCATTCTAAGCCCGTTATTGGATGCAGACTGTGTTTCCCGATGACCATATCAAATTTTTGCAAGGTCTGTGCGAACTAACTTTGTCTCGAAACTGAAGAAGTAATCGTTTGTAATTTTTAGGAGATCACAGAAGTCATCCTTGTCATTTTTCTGGAGCCGTGTACCCCAATTAGACTGTTGGTCTCGAATGTAGTCTTCATGAAGAATGGTATGGGACGTTTGTTTTTAAAAAGCAAAGCGTAAGTCTATTTTCCTAAGTCAGTTGGTCATACATTTTCTCTCGTCATCAGCTAGGAAGAACATCCCACGGAGGTTGGGCATCTCCACGTAAAGGTGGGAAGGTGAGTAGTTGGCAAAGACTAGGTGCATACTTGTGTGTCTGCATGAGACACAGTATCAAAATTAAATTCACATCGAAACCTACATCATAAGTGTGGTTTATTCAAATTTAATTTCGGAACCGAAAAATGGCTGGCTTTTTATTCGTCTCAACCCAAGTTAAGCCAATATTAGAACGAACTACACGAATGAATGCGTCACATGCCCCGAGCTTAATTGCCAACGAGAGCCTCTAATTAATATCGACAAGCAAAATGCTTGTCGTGTAAGTTCCCAGCATGGACCCAATTCCGATCCATCCACTCATAGGAACCATTCAATCTAAGCAAACGTCAATGGTTCGCTATTTTATGGCACAAACCATTCCCATTAAGAGACCAAATGGCATTGCCACCCCTTCCTCCGCAACAACGCACGCCCGTCCTGGAACAGCATAGCAAATGTTAATCAGGTATAATTCACCACCAGGACCCATCTGCATTAATTAGACGAGTGAATAACTAAATGCCGAACATCAACTACCAGGGAATACCTCACGACAAGTCAGTCGCCGGGCGATGTGGTTCGAACTGGATTAAAGTGACGGCGAAGGCGAATTAGCAAACCAGATTAAATTAAACGTTTTAACAAATCAAAGAGAGCACCAGACACGGAGGCAGCCAGAGTCCCGATTGAGGGATGCAAAGATGTGAAATGAGGAAGAAACCGAAGACCGAAGACCGAACACCGAGGAGCTTCAGCGCCAGATAGCACTTGTGCTAATGAATTTTCCAGGCAATAGAAGTCACTTCCGAGCAACTTCCCCGGATTAATGGTCTTGTAGCAATCGCTAATTCTGCGCCATATACAAGCACAGCCGTGCCTGCAGCCTCCGGGCAAATGCAATGGGAATGAACTGAAAAAATTACCATTTTCTCACATAATTAGGTGCAGAGAACACGTTAACTCTTCGATTCTTTTTAGTCTTAGTCTCATTCTGCTCGTGTTGCTTTTTCTCCGATTCATGGTGGAATGGGCGGCTGGCGGTGGGGAGTCACCTGGCAGCATGGAAGATGATCTGCCCGCTGGCACGACTGATGGGGAAAATGCGCTTTCTTGCTGGGAATACGGACACTTCAGCCATCACTTTTTCTTTTGCATTTCCTGAAAGTAGTTGGCTGAACAATGGGTAAATGAAATTGTTTCTAAGCACAGAACATTGTCCGTGTCTACATTTTGCAAAAAGCAGTGAAAGTTGTTTTTAAAAAACCAAAAAAATGGCTACAATTCTTGATCAAATTTTAACGTTCCGTCAGCAAGAATAGTTCATTATTAAAGGGAGGATTTGTTTCTCAATTCTGAATAAGAGCAGAGGCAAAAGTAGATACATACAATTATAGATGGGTTAAGTTGCGATTTTAAAATCGCAGAAATAACTGCGAATGCGTTCTGCGATTTTGTAAAACAAAAATAAGAAACTAAACAAATATCTGAACACGAAACATATAAAAGGCGAAAGCCCACCAACTCATTCCAACAACATTTGTATGGAAAGACAGCCCAATTTTGAGTCACTACGACCGTATTGACTTGTCTGTCTTTAAGAACACATGCTTTGTTATCTTCCAAGAAAACAGAATCTACATTGGCTTATGGATTCAATACAATTTTTTTATGGTCAAACCGCCAACCAAAGTGAATATGTCCTCATTGATGCAAGGAATGTAAGGAATGCGTTCTGGGTTAACTCTGCCCATTTCTTCGTAGCAGTACGATGAGTACGATGTCTAAAAGCTGCACCGACCAGCGAAAAGATTTGCCAGAGCCTAGGGACAACAACTAAGAGAGAGACTCTACTGTAAGACCACGTTGAACTAAAGCAAACACCATCAAAGATGTTTTTGCACCGACGACGAAACAGCTTTACGATAAAAAATCAGCGGTTCGATGGCGACTGTTGAAACCAAAATGGCTGCAATAACAAGACCAGCACAAGAAAAGTACAGAACTCGAAGACAGGAGTGAAGGAGCTTCCACGCCTGAAAAAGGGTCTCTCTCAAACCTTGTAGTCACCGAACCGGACAAGTGAGCGAAAAGAAGTAAAACCAAAGACAAACAACTCTCTGCTTGTGTGTCGTTTATTAACAGAAGAAGTAATGTATGTCTACTGAGACATTTATACTCTTGTTAGACATGCTAGTTACAGTACATTCAATGTTATTAAAATCTGTGGAGACATTTCGGGTGAATCATACGATCAGATAGCCAAATATAGTGTGATGCAAAAAGAGAACAAATACAGTCTCGCAACAAAGTATGCAACTGATATAGTTAAATTCAATTTTGTTCGACTACAACTTCTAGCTGGATATCGAAGTATCTAGGGGCAAACATAAAACACTGGCCTTTATAGAAAAGCAAAAGATTGATATCGTGACAGCCAGCGGAGAGTTGGACGATAAGGAAAACAGCAAACTAAGATTCTAAGTGTCTTCGAACGAAAAATTCTACGTCGGATCATATAGCAGAGTCGCCGTCGCCTGCACTGTGTCGGCCACATCCAACGCATGGACACCAACGCTCGAGCTAAGAGGTTTTCGAATCCTCCTGAGAATCGAGAAGGATGGAATGACCGAATCTCAGGTATAAATACCAAGCCATTGGCGTACTTTTTTTTAAAAATTGATTCATCAATTATCATCTACTAGATGGCGCTTGTTGCGAAAGAAGGTGTGGTGTGTGCCAAAAGGCCCATTATGAATCCCTACATTTGTAGATTACACAACTCTTCTTACCCCTCATATCGCGTGGTGGTTGTAAGCCCTTTTAAAAGATTCCACATTTCGAGGTCTCTGTAAAGAATCTGTAGCCCACGCCGCTTCTGGAAAACGGGCAGTGGCAAAGCAGATGTTGGATTGTCTCGGTTTCTTCCACGTCGCCGCAGGTACTAAGTTACCGATGAAATCCATCCTAGGAGTATATGGAGCATATGTATCGAGTATCGGTGGTCTAACGCCAGAAGCTTCGTTGCTTTGCCGATATTAAGCATTGGCCACGTTGATTTTGTCATTTGACAGTGGATTCTCGCAAGCCAAAACAAGTACATCGGTCTTCAATAAGAATCCTGACATACCGATTGACGGCCGGTCAGCCGGCATATTCGGTATTGAATCTGGGCCCTCATTCGTATAGGATTCTGCTAACGCAACACTTGAAGCCGGACTACAATAGGCGAACGCCGCGAGTTCGCTAATTTGGTGCCGAAATGTTGGCTGAAGATCCGAAATTTAGTCAAAACATTATCTTCTCGGACGAGCATCATAGCTCAGTGGCGTTATGTGTGCGAAGAGGAGCCAGTGCCAGTGTTCAATCGAGTATCTATGAATTCCGACTGGGCTAATATTTTTTCAAGGATCTTCAGGATCTAAAAAAATATCCGCCTAAAATGGATTTCATGTATGTTTGAGGTCTGAAGGACTAAAAAATAATTTTCACGAACCCACCTCTTTCGAGTCACTGACCTTGCTCAAAGGGTATTTTCTGTCGAGAAAAAGGCTTTCCAAACTTGGTCGTTCGGAATAGAACTGCAGGTCCCTTCCACTCGTGGCATAACAAAAATACGCACAACACGAGTGGTTGCTGAGAAGCTAGGCTCTGGTCCTCTACGGGCTGTAGCGCCACCCATATTATAAGACAAGTCAGGGGTAAGTAGGGAACCCTTGTATGCACTGACGAGGACTTATTTTAGAATCGGATTAGCTGAAGCTTCCCGAGTTCAGCGTTCGAAGTCGGTGAACTTGTGTGGAAACGCAGGCGAGGTTCTTAGGATCCGAACCGTATTGCAATGTCAATTCAATCAACAACAGCTACCACACTGATTAACCAATAAGAAAACCTATTTACGTCTTACTCCAAGAGACCTGAGTTCCAAGTCGTCTCTTAATTGTTACTGGCTCCTTTCCGTTGTCTTTGCTTTCTGCTTATTTCAGTTCGATCTCATGCCAGCCGACGAAGTCTTCAGCTCCTTTGTCTAGGCAACTGACCTCTTCACCCGCTATCCTTACTTTCGCTTGCGGGCTTTTAAAGTCACTGAGTGATATTGCAGTCGAAGTTATCCGCTTTTTGCATCGTCTTCTTAGCACTGTATCTGTTGGAAGTGCTGCGTTAACACATCCACCACTCGGTGCGGGTCCGAGACGAATTTACTCTCGCAATTTGGAAGAGCCTGGGTGCCTTTCTTAAAGCCTGAGGCCTGACTTATGGCTCTTCTATAAAAAGACGTACTTTTTGGCTGTCCCTTGGCTGTCTCTTCGATATCCTTGAGCTGAGAGGTTGCAAGAGGCCTAGTCTCTAGGTGTAGAAGATTTTTCCTTCCCGCGCGGTAGTTTTCATGAGCTGATCCTGTTTTCCTCTTAGGCGCTTTTTGGTATGCCTTGTCGGTTACACGTTTTTTACGCTGCCCAAGCAGGGTTATTTTTCGTAGCCTCCATTTCCGTCCGTTCCGTAGCACCCTAGAACTAGAAAGGCCATATAGAGACAGTCTCATCGTTTTCCATAGCACTGCACAGTCGCTCCTCTAATTTGGCCTTTCCTACCATTTCTCAAAGTCGGCCTTCACAATCTCGCAAATTTTTTATTAACGCCACATAAAATGTGAAGAGTCTTCAATAAAAGCCCCCTCATCGCAGTGTGTGCTTTAAAATGATACCTCGTCAGTAAATGCATCGAAGATTAATTCCAGGAAATTACTCAACCATCAAAAGTCCTTTCAGACGCAACAAGGTACCCTACCCAGCCACCGCTGAATCTAATGACTTTCTATCGAGGCGCACAGGAAGACCTCACCGGCGCCCATCGCTCGACGCAGAAAGCAATGCAAAGCTAAACTGATTTCTGAGAGGAATAAAATGCCATCACAGCACCAGACCAACAACAATAACAACGAGCAAATTGAATGAAATTTCAAAAATATTGATTGAATTGACGAAATAAAAATCCTTACAAATACATCACAATGCGGCCGCGGTACAGAGGAACGCGCCTCGGCGCGGCTCCTTTGCATTTTGAAAACCTCATTCGAAAAGAGAAAAATTGATTTTCCTACGATGAACCATGAACCCGCTCCTTTCGCTGCGAGCGAGACGAACCCCACGCCAGGCCAGGCGAAAACTCATTCCTATGCAAATGTTTGAAAAATATAAAACGATTTGTAAGAAAAAAGCGAAGCTGAAATTCCGCCAAAAAGGAAGCAATAATAAGAGGAAGACGACGGAGTAGGGGACAACGCACAGAAATCAAACCCTACTTGTTCCTATCGCCCCGGGCAGAGAGATGCTAGCCGGCCGAGGGGCGGGAATGAATTTAATTTCTCAACAATTCAATTCAATCAGATTCCCAATTCAAGTTGAAATTATTTGACGGCACGGCGATTGCCAGCCAAACTCCATTTGGATGGATGGATGCTGGCTGCTTGATGAGACGATGAGTTCGACAAGGACGACGGAGGCTATGGCGGAGACTACGATGGAGACTACCGCTACGACTACGAGAATGGCAACGACAACGATGACGATGATGATGATGACGGCGCTGATGTTTTGGTCCGTCCTTTGTGCGTTGACATTAGTGAATAATCCCGTCGTTATTTTGGCTTAACTTCGTTTGGTTTTCGGAGGAAATAAAAGATGGCGAACTGCCATCCTTTCAGAGTTAGCAGCGCGAATTGTTGACATTGCACAGTCTCCGTTCTTACTTACAGATCCGCGGCCGCGGCGCGTCGCAGGCAGGACAGGACAATTGGCCCCATTATGCTGTGTACTTTTGAGAAACTTGAAAACACTTCCTAATGTAGTCGTTAGACGAAGCGAACAGCCTAATGGGGAACTGCTGTCTGCTTTGTCCGCCTCCCTCCACCGGCCCGTCAATGGCCTATTACGGTTTATAGATTACAAGCGAAAGTGGTTCTTGAATCGAAATTAATTTCAATTCCGGCTTTTGTTCGGGAAATTCGAAATACGCTCGCGATTGTTTGCCAGACTTCGATTAATGTTTGATTGTCTCAATTTCAATTTCAGTTTCAGTTCCAGTGAGTGATTGCCTTAAGGGAAATGGACTCGCTTGGCTGGCTGATTTTTGACTTAAAGGGATGGATGGGTGGGGAGGGGATTTATTTACTTACTTAACCGTGGGGAGGACATTGGTCTCAACCAACAAGTGTATCCAATCAGCTCGATCTTTAGCTAGCTGCCTACGGTGAAGGTTTTGATTTTCAGTGACATTCTCCAGAGTGACCGGCTACGAAGGGTATTCAAATAAATGTGTACTACATGACAGCGGTGGGAGATGTAAAATTGATTCTGGTGGTATTCTGTAACTATATCCATATTCTGTATGAAGTACCTCAAGCGATCGGCGAACTGCAATAAATATTGTTACGATTTACACAAATATTCGGTATTCACAAATAATTTGTCCAATAGCGTTCGATCACTGGATTGTAACGAAATGAAACTCTCAAGTTCAAAAACAAACTAACTACTAACTGTACCACCTTTTTGGCTCACACTTATTAGACTTTGATCACTTGTATACCAAATCCAAAACAAAACCGCCCGTTTAAGCCGGCATTCTTCCTTGAAAAGTCTGTCGCCATCTCTCTGTGGAATTTTCCTATGGGCACTCATGCATGTACATTAGGGGAACTGTAGGAGCGCGGCGCTGTCTGGTTCGCTTGCAACATAACCACCGTCCCTCCGGGCACTATGTACAAGAACCCATTTACTCCATAGACTTGTGGTGGTGGTGGCCTGTGTGTAGCGTAGATGGCTGTAGATGGCGCTTTAGGTTGACTTGTGTCCCCGTCACAATATCATTGCCATCAAGCTCGTCTAAAGTGGACTGAATTGTTAGCTTACACCAATGACTATAATAGTGTGGTGTCAAGTGGGCAATTGACGCTTACCGACCACCATACCAGCCATAACTCGAACTCTGACCACCACAGTGAGTCGGTTAGAATCGATATAAGACCGATGTCATTGACGGTGACAACTTTCTCATATTTCTCATATTGAAAGAAATTAGGTCCGGCAAGGTAACACGCGTGGGTAAATGGTGGTAATCTGTGGTCCTGTAGGGAAATATAACGTCTCAATACCTACTTCATCCTTGTCACGATGCTCTTGTGGAAAAACCGCATTCCGTATGGGCGGTGTTACAGCCAGTGGAGGGCCAGGGTTCACCTTCTCAGGCACCATTCGTGTTGCCTGTGCTTTATTTCTAACCCGATTGGAAGTGACCTGTATTTTATGCCGACTCCGAACGGCCAGGTTTTAAAAGCTATTTCTAGACAGAAGTACTCTTCGAGCATTTGTCAGTGACTCGAAAGAGGTGAGGCCGTGAAAGTTGTTTTGTCGTACAGACCAGAGATTGAACCTACGACGTCCGAACTGCACTGGGTCGACGCACATGCCTATAACGCCATGGGCCACCAATGGATGCACAGAATACTCAACAAATTCGAATTAGAGAGAAATTCGACTTAGGGAAAGTCCACTGCATTTCATAAATCGTAACTATTTTTGAAAAATCATTGAAAAATGATACAAATTTCATTAAAAAAAAAAAACAAACTTTGTTGAGCTGTCACAGGGAGTTGAACTAAAAATCGCAATGTTCCCAATCCTTCGTGTACCAATAACGAACAAACATTTCAGTGTTAGTTGTTAGTTTTACAAAAAAAGAATGGATGTTAACAATAAAAAAAATGCCGTATCTATGTGGTTTGGCTTAGGGCCGTCTACCAGATTAACATTTAAAGCATGTTTTCTAAAAGTTTCTATAGCGCAGTGCATTTATTGCATACTTCTACAACAGATCCCAGCTTCGGTCACCGTTTAAGATGTTAATGGTTTCTTCAAGCGAGAGTACCTGTGCTCCAATGAAGTGGCAACGGAATTATTGAAGAATGGGACATATAGCGATGAAGTGGAATACGTCCACAAAAAAAGGACTTTTGGGCGATGCGGTATAAAGTTTAAGCTTATCAGTTCACCCCTTATGTTAAAGATGTTGCTCATCATATCCGTTGTGAAACTTGCCATGAAATATGTTCTGTCTTGCAACTTGGTCTTCAATTTGCTGTAAAATGTCCTGTATTGCGACGACTTGGCTTCATCAACAAATTGGTTGAAGATTCTATGTCTTTTTTTCTCAAACAGTGTGTACAACTAATGCCTTAGGTGGATTTTCTGCTCGTCTGGCGCAACTCGGAGTTTAAAATCACGTTGCGATGGTAAGTTTTCCCATTCTTGGGCACATTTTCCACCGTTAGATGAAGTTCTTTACTACCCTGGAGTTGTAGCTGCCTATGGGGACGTTCTGACCAAGTCGTCGATGATGATGACAGCATATACTTTGTTTTACCCTCATTCACCGCTAAGCCCATTTTGGCCGCCTCCGTTTCAATACAAGCAAACGCTTCATTGGCAGCTCGTTGAGTTCGGCCAATCATGTCAATGTCGTCCGCGTATGCTAACAGTTGAACGGACTTTTGGAAGATCGTGCCTCTAGTAGTGGCGTTTGAGTTTTGCACGATCTTCTCCAGGACGATGTTGAAAAAATCACATGACAGCGAGTCGCCTTGCCTAAAACCTTTTTTGACATTGAAGGTCTCGGTGAGTTCGTTACCGACCTTGATGGAGCAGCGAGATTTCTCCATCGTCACCCTGCACAACGTGACGAGTGTGGGATTAATGTCAAAACTAGACATGGCGTTGTATAGAACGTCTCTAAGCACACTGTCATATGCGGTCTTGAAATCGACGAACAGATGGTGAGTGTGTCGATTTGCATTTCTTGGGTCTTTTTCAGGATCTGCCGTAATGTGAAGATTTGATCGATCGTGAACTTCCCACGCCTGAAACCGCACTGATAGGGACCTATCATGTTGTTGACGAATGGTTTCAGGCGCTCACACAGAACGGCAGAGACGATTTTGTAGGCGATGTTAAGGAGACTTATCCCTCCTATAGTTGGCGCAGTTAAAGGGGTCTCCTGTCTTGTGGTTTCCAAACATATGAATTGTATATTTCACTATACAAATGCGGCCGGCTGTTTTTAAGTTGTAAGCATACTAACAAACCTTCATCGATGGCTGGGCTCTGTGGGAATCGGGTAGGCACTGACTGGCGTCAACCTGGCGATGCCCAGGGTTGCAACTTTTCCTACACACCAATTGTGCTTTTTTTACCTCCAAGTGGTAGCCATCGCGTACTGACTGTAGTTCACTCGAGCTCCACCTGCCAAACTTATAAGTGCGACCTCTTGTGCTAGGGGTTACAAAAAACGAACTGGCCCTCCAGGTAGGGGGTTGTGCCGTCGGTATAACTGCCCGGCAAAAAAAATAGTTACGAAGCCTCGAAAACGGATGATTTTACTGATGAAAAACCCTGCAAACGATATACGGACAACGATCTTCGGATCTGTACGTGGCATGTGAGGTCCCTTTATGAGTCACGTGGAGCCGAGCAATTAGCGGAAGCCCAAGACTGCTGCAAAGCAGATATAACCTCCATCCAAGAAGTGCGATGGGATGGACCGGGCAAAAGAAGGCCTTCCTCGGTGAGAAGTAAAAAACTCCTTCTCTACCTAGGAACAGCCATTAATTCAGACAATGACGCCAGCTCTGAAATCAAACGAAGAATAACTCTTGCCAATAGTTGCTTCTTTGGGCCAAGAAAGCAATTAGTAAGCAAAGCCCTCTCTCCAACAACCAAGGTAACGCGTTGCAAGACCTTAATCGTCCCAGGCCTGCTATATGGCACGAAGGCATGGACTCTGTCAAACGCGGATGAAGCTGCTCTTGGTTGCTTCGAGAGGAAAATTCTTCGTGTGATCTTGGTGCCGTCTGCATAGATGGTGAGTAGAGGAGGAGATATAACGACGAACTATACGGGCTGTTCAGCGACATCGACTTAACCAGAAGAGTGAAGATCCAGCGATTGAGATGGTTAGGTCATTTCGAGCGGATGGAAACCAATGCTCCGGCCCGAAAAGTCGTCGAATCCACACCCGAGGGACCGCGACTCAGGTGGCGCACGAAAGTGGAAAGGGACCTCAAGCAACTATGCGTGTGAAACTGGAGACAGCAAGCTAAAGTTCGAGCTGGCTGGAGACGCTTGTTGGTTGACGCCCAGGTCCACCCCGGACTGTAGCGCCACTTTAAGTAAGCAAGTAACAAACCTTCACCGATTGGAGAACATAAATATTGTCAGTGATTCGAAACAGCTAAAGTCAAGAATTATGGCTTCAACTTGGGGACTAAAGCTAAATGTGGAAATCTGACGAAGGATTGAACTTGTTACCAAGTTGGTAAGGGAAACTGAGAGAAATCAATTTTTATTTCATTGACAGAAATCATGCTCCGCCAGAAATGTATTCCATCAGTCCTCTTGCATGAAGACGAAAGCCGGCCAAAAAGCAAACCATCAGACTTGATCTTTTGTCCCTTCGGAATTCAGCATTCTGAATTCTGGTATGTGGTCCCCTCTACGAGAAAGGTGAAGGGTGCCGTCCGTCTATAAAAAAGAAAACAGCAAAAAATATGGTAATCAATTTGTTTACGCAATTTTAAAGGCCTCACTTCTCCATGGCATTACGGAAAGTCTCCAAAAGGAGGCAAGGACATCAAACACATTTTTACGCGACAATAATGCGCTCGAATAGAACGTCAATGCCGGAACGAATGAAACTAAACGCCAAGCAGCACCCGACTACGGATAGCAACCCTGGCAGGAAACGCTTCCCCCTTTTCAAATCAAATACTAGGTAAGCATCATCTCGTTTGTCTCACCCGCCGTGCCGGTGTGAAGAATGCAGACATTTGGCAGCCCCCAGCTCACAACACTTTGTTCTAAAAATACGAAGAAAAAAATGCAATAAAATGAAAAGCAAAGGGAAAATGACAAACATTCACATCTTCTGAAGGACCAGACCAGCAGCAGCAAAATTCGAAGGGACATCAAGAAAGTACACACAAATAAAACACAAGTACACACCCACCCTGAGTGTCGTTTATATGACAATCTGTATCCGTGCAGCAATAACACCCGCCTGGGACAGGGATATACGAGGACGAGATGTATTTTCTCTGTGAAATGGATTACGGACCTGGTGGCGGAGCGGGCTCCCTCGCGCGGCATGGACACTCACAGTGTACACATTCCCACAAGGAGTTTAGCAAATTGTAAAATAAAAAGATCCATTCATCGTTCAGAGCATGAGGGACAGACACACAAGGCACTTGCGCACAGTCCTCCGGACAAACAAACACCCGCCCGCACTGAATCGAATGTGCACACGGAGGAGTACTGGAATCCAATAAATCAAGGCCGGGAGACATCCACCGCCCCCCAGCCCGTCAAACATTCAATGATGCTGTCGGACACCATCCCTTCCGTGCCTCTCACGGATCCGCACTCACTTGAGGTTGATTTTAGCACATCGTTCCGGCATCACATGTGAGAGTTGCGAAACAAATCACCAAACTAATCCTGGAAGCTTAATGAGCCCTTACGCACAAATCTCTTTCCACGCCCAGCCGCCCTGTGGGTTGCCGGCGAAGCGACTTCGTTTCGATCGTCAAAAAGTGTTCATTTTAATGGCAGTTCTTTTGAGTTCGAGCTCGAGCCTGCCCGACGTCACATGGGGCTGCTTGGGAATTTATTTATATTTTGCTTGCTCATCCAGATCGCACGCAAGAGAAGCCGAGTATCTGCGCCAATGACACGGGATTGGCACACGATTGCCACGGGACCTGGCAGGGATTGTGAAAAATCGACTCCGAACTTTGAGAGCAGCATTTCATCTTCTGGCCCGGGCAACAAAAGCGTGCCGAAGGTCCTTACGGGGTGCGTTCCCTGCCTCGTCCCTTTGGTTTCTTGTTTCCCTGTTTTATCGTCGAATCGTTTTATTGTTAAAGTTTTACGAGCCCGATAAGGGGGTGGCGCTGCTGCTGCCCGAGCCGGGGGTGCTGATGTGTACCTACAACCGATTCCCTTTTTATTGTTATTCATGATAGTTTATTTTATTTGCCCGGATATGAATTCATTGGATTTCTTAGTTTTTTTCTCTCAGTTCTTTGTTTAGTCGCTCGGTGTTTTTTCTTCGGAGCTCCTCTGAAGTAAATCATCTGTCTGGGGGAATTGTATCTGAAAAGTTTGGTTTTTTGTTAGGTCGCTTGGCAGGGAAAGTTTCACGCGCCAGGGAAGAGTGTGTTTGGCGAAAGTTTGAAGGGGGGCCGTGCTACAGCCACACGCCCTTGTATTGTCTGAATTAAGACGTTCCATGAGGATACTCGGGAAAGTGAGGTGAGCCTTGGTGTGGTGTGGCGTGTGTTTGTTATTTGTTGTCTGCTGTAAGTTATTATTATTTGTCAGCTTAAGAGGTGTTAAAGTTTCACGAGTCGGAGTTGGAGTGAATTGGCAGGTTCTTGTTTTTTTTTCATCTTCTTGTTATATTTCGACGATAATGCTATTTTCGCGTACAAGGGAAGCCCTTTATGCCATCGACACTTTAAAACTTCGACGGCAAACTTTATCGGCCTCCGCAAGTGGGGAGTTTTGTGTTGATAAGACATGTTTGAGAATTTGCTTGGCTCTGTGTGGGCTCGCTGATTTTCCATTGCTCTGGCCATTCTTGCTAATGGCGTGGTTATTCATGAAGTCCGATGCCATGCATAGATGATGAGTGATTTTTCAAGTATTTTGGTTCAACATTGACTTGGGTGAAGGCATTACCATCAAGAGAGTCAACGTGTTCCCACGGAATGTTTGTGGCGTGTTTGAAAGTGTTACTTACTTACTTACTTACTTATCAGGCAGACGAACCATGAAGGGTCTGAGCCTGAGCAATTGCTGCCTTCCATCGGTGACGGTCCTGGGCACGCTGCTTCCAGTCATCAAGGCCAAGCTGTCTTGCATCCGCGATGACTTGGTATTTCTACCGGAGGTTCGGTCTTCCTCTCCTCCTCGAACCAGGAGGCTCGGATTCGAAGACCCTCTTTGCTGGAGCGTTGTTGTCCATTCGCTTGAGGTGGCAGAGCCAGTGTAGTCGACGGATTTTTGCCATCCGGACTACACACACATCCTTGTACAGCTCGTAGAGTTCGCGGTTGTATCTTCTCCTCCATTCGCCTTCCTCGCAGACGGGACCATATATCCGACGCAGAATTTTTCTTTCGAAGGCATCAAGAATCAGCTCTGCAGCCTTACTTAATGTCCAGCTTTCGGCTCCATAAAGTAGGACTGGCAGGATAAGGGTTTTGTAGAACATGACTTTGGTCCTTCGAGTCAGGAGTTTCGATCCCAGTTGTTTTGACAGACCGAAGTAGCATCGGTTGCCAAGGGCGATTCTAAGTCGGATCTCCACGACGATGTCATTCGTGGAGTTTACATTTGCCCCGAGGTAGACAAACTCCTTTACTACCTCGAAATTGTAGCTGTCGATTGTGACGTTTTGGCCTAGGTGGTGTGCGGCGGATCGTTGTTTGCTCGACAGCACATATTTTGTCTTGTCCTTGTTGACCTTAAGACCAGCTCGTTTCGCCTGTTCCTCAATTGCCGTGAAAGCTTCCACGATGGCACGTTGGAACCGCGCGACAATGTCGATGTCATCCGCGTATCCCAACAGCTGGACTGACTTGTAGAAGATAGTGCCTTCCGTGTTGACTTTTGCCCGCCGCACTATCTTCTCCAGTACCAGATTGAAGAAATCACACGACAGCGCATCTCCTTGCCGAAATCCGGTGCAGGTTTCGAACGGTTCAGAGGTTTTTGAACCGAACTGCACGGTGCATCGCGTATGTTTTAGCGTGGTGCGACACAACCGGATCAGTTTTCCCGGGATCCCGAATTCGGCCATCGCTTCGAATAGCTCCTTGCGGTGAATGCTGTCGTATGCTGCCTTAAAATCGATGAAAAGATGGTGAGTATCGATTTGAAACTCGCTGGTCTTCTCCAGGATCTGCCTTAGTGTGAAGATTTTGCTTTTGAAAGTGTAGATATGCTTATTCTTTGATGTGGCTCATATTGTGTGTACAACGATCTTGTCAGAGCGCTACGTGAGCAGATGAGGAAGATTTAATCAAATTTTCGTTAATTGAGTTAAATGACATTTCAAAGCTATTCAAGGTAGGTGTCCTTGGAGCCGCGGCTGATTCAGACCAACAAGTTGGGTCCATAGTGCCCTTAATTTGTGGTGTTCTGCTGTCATGAGACCCTTTACTAAGACCACCCTACTTCGTTTGAAATTTTTCAACTCTGCTTATCCAAGTACTGTTTCCCTTCCTTTGCTATTTGTAGGCATGCGCAAAGCAGATGTTGGATACACTATGTTTTTTTCACATCCCTGCAGCTCCTGCAAAGTAGTTGTGTGATATGATCAGTCTTGATAGTTGCGTGCCAATGGCACAGTGTCCAGTAGTACGTATGTGTTCGCACCGCATTATGACCCAAACTGATCAGTGATTCTGATCTCTCTCCAATTTCTGACTGAGTTCTTACTCGATCTAGGGTTTCGTCTTCCAGTTTGCGTCTTAGGGAGATAAGCGGCGTGAGCGCGTAAGGGAATGTCAGGGGTTCTTTAAGCTCGGGTGCATCCTTCGCGAGACTATCCGCTTTTTCCGTGGCTTGGGTGCCAAGGGCCAATGTATTCGCCAAGGTTATCTCACTGACGCTTTGTCTGTAACACCTGACAAGACTGGTGAAGATATCCGATGCTATGAGATCGTTTTGTAAGTTATGTTGCGTGCTCGTACCGCGAGTATGAGTTTGTGTGTCGCCGCAATTGATAATGCCAGTGATTTTTAAAATTGATCTGTACCCGCACTCCTTTTTGAGACATCGGTATACAAGTGAAGTTTCCCATCTCTTTACTGTACCCATTGAAAGGTCTTGTCCGAAGCTAGAATTGTAGGTAGCTACGTTTGATTGGCGTGCTGCACTGCTGTTCAACATTTGCGTCTGGAATCGTGACCATATGGTGTGTATCTCCAGAAAGCCTCAGAGCCGATGAAGCTGTAGAATAGGTCGTTTTGTTCGGAGACAACTTGTTAATTCCTAGACAGGCCGATCTTCGTATTTTTGTGAGCTGCCTAAGGAGATATTTCATGATAGGTGTAACACTGATGCCATGATAGGTGTGACACTCGCGGTTTGAAACCCCGATAGAGAGACAAACATCTCCACATATGTACATAAAATCACCATTACGTGATGAGGACCAAGGACCGAGAACATAGTCAAGTGATAATTTGATATTTAGATCCCAAGCGAGGTCCTTCAAATGCCTAAAGCAGGAGAAACAAATAAAATTCTGCGTGAGTCCTGCCTCCCTCCATTCACACGTGGAGGGCATGCTGATAGTGAGAATAAAAGCCGATTTGAAAGCCACTAACTTGTCTGTGATAGATGATAAAAGCCTGATCATCCCAGTCCTGCTCTATGGCGCAGAGACATGGACGCTATTGAAAGCGGATAAAGAAGATCTTGGTTGTTTCGAGAGAAGAGTTCTGCGTACGATCTTTGGTCCTGTTTGCGTTGATGGCGTTTGGTGGAGAAGGTTCAACCACGAACTGTACGGGCTGTACAGCGGCATGCACCTAGTTAAGCGTTTTCGGATCCAACGCTGAAAATGGCTAGGTCATGTAGAGTGCATGGACCCCACAGCTCCGGCCCGAAGAGTCTTCAACACCGACCCATTGGGACAACGCAACAGAGGAAGTCCTCGCACAAGATGGCGCACATAAGTGGAAAAGGACCTCAACCAACTTGGTGTGCGCAACTGGAGGCAGCTGGCGAAAGATCGTGCTGGCTGGAGAGGCATGTTGGTTGAGGCCCAGGTCCACTCCGGACTGTAGCGCCAATCAAAGAAGAAGAAGAAATTGTCTTTGACACCTAGTATAAATAATTTGCGATATCCTCTGGCAAACATATCTAGCGCGCACTGAAAAGTCATTTGGCAGGAAGTGACGTTAGCTAAGTCAACCAAAAAAAGTTGATGTCCCACAAGGATTGAGGTGGCAATGATCGATCTGTTTGGAGTAGTTGTGCCTGATTGACAGCAATGAGTACTATCGGATCAAGTGCATTGTGGTTGATAACATCAATGAAGCAGCTTGTGAATTTGATTGGACTTCAAAACAATTCCAGATGGAAACGAACACAATGTCAGTGCTCGCGATTAGCAAATTCTGGGAAATGAGACATACTCTCATTGTTTTATAAGAACAAATAAATCTTTTTAAGCTCTTAACAAATTCAGATCGAGTCACAATAAAAATTGCTAACGGAACACATCCCGAACTTCATTACCACTGAAACTTGGTCGCTATGTCAAATGATAACTAAACTCCTTTTGAATATCAGAACAAGGCGAACTGTGGACTCTCGTTAGTTCAAACAAATTTTGATATCGCGTGACAGTTTGTCTTAGGCAGAGCCCATTGTATTAACCTTGCTTTTACTGTAATTTGAACCAGGGACGAATCTAATCAAGTCCATCCAGGCTTTTTTCTGCTGGTGGAAGACTTTCCATAATGTGAGCAAAAAATTCCCCATTAGAAAAACGAAACATATGAGGGATGACAAGGCTTACGGTGGACACCTTCAGTCTTCATTTAGAGAAAGTTTGACTTACAGAAAGGTTATAAAACTGAAGAGAATGCCAAAATACGGCATGGAAAGAATTTGAGTTCGAGAGAATTTCGACTTAGAGAGAGTCCACTGCAGTAACTTAAATAGCATTTTGTACATTTGTGTCTAGTTTTGCAATATTTAGCGTGTGTGTTTTAAATAATCTTGCAACTATAACCGATACCTATCAAGGACTCTTCTCTACAGATTCAAGGCTCTATCCAGCAATGTGGAGATATCGCCATTGAACGTTTGGAGGCTTTTACTTACATGTATTTTAAGCTACACATTGTATTTTTTTATCGAGGCAATATACTCAAGCTCAAACGCTTCGTATGGATTTACAACATTTGTTCTAAGGTCTGTTTTATAAGATCGTACACGACAAAAGTTAATAAAGAACTTAAATAATGGAAATAAATAATTGCTTGACCGAGATCTTTTTCCTTGGAGCCTTAGCTTCATAAATCTTTTTCTTTCTTCTTTGATTGGCGCTACAGTCCGGGTGGGACCTGGGCCTCAACCAACATGCCTCTCCAGCCAGCACGATCTTTCGCCAGCTGTCTCCAGTTGTGCACACCAAGTTGGTTGAGGTCCTTTTCCACTTGTGTGCGCCATCTAGTGCGAGGACGTCCTCTGTTGCGCTGTCCCAATAGCTCGGTGTCGAAGACTCTTCGGGCCGGAGCTGTGGTGTCCATCCGCTCTACATGACCTAGCCATCTTAATCGTTGGATCCGAAGACGCTTAACTCGGTGCATGCTGCTGTACAGCCAGTACAATTCGTGGTTGAATCTTCTCCTCCCGGCGCCATCAACGCAAACAGAAGCAAAGATCGCACGCAGAACTTTTATCTCAAAACGACCAAGAGCATGTACTTTGTTTTGCCCTGGTTTATCGCTAGACCCATTTTAGCCGCTTCCGCTTCAACGCCAGCAAACGCCTCATTGACGGCTCGCTGTGTTCGTCCAATCACGTCAATGTCGTCCGCGTAAGCAGGCAGTTGAACGGACTTTTGGAAGATCGTGCCTCGGGTGTTTACGTTTGAGTTTCGCGCGATCTTCCCAAGAATGATGTTGAAGGAGTCACAGGACAGCGTGTCGCCTTGCTTAAAACCTTTTTTGATATTAAAGGTCTCGGTGAGTTCGTTACCGACCTTGATGGAGCAGCGAGAGTTCTCCATCGTCATCCTGCACAGCCTGACGAGTTTGGCAGGAATGTCAAAACTAGACATGGCGTTGTATAGCTCGTCTCTATGCACGCTTGTCATATGCGGCCTTGAAATCGACAAATATGTGGTGGGTGTCGATCTGCATCTCTTGAGTCCAGGATCTGCCGTAATGTGAAAATTTGATCGATAGTGGACTTTCTGGGCCTGAAACCACACTGATAAGGACCTATCATGTTGTTGACAAAGGGTTTCAGGCGTTCACACAGAAGGGCAGAGAGTATCTTGTAAACGATGTTAAGGAGGCTGATCCCGCTATCGTTGGCGCAGTCAAAGGGTCTCTTATTTTTCGTGAACCGGATAAACGAGGCTGAAATTCCACTTATCGGGCATGCTTTCCTTCGACCATAACTTACAGATGAGCTGGTGCATGCGCCCAACCAGGTCATCTCCAGCTGCCTTAAACAGTTCCGCGGACAATCCGTCCACTCCAGCAGCTTTGTTCGACCTCAGTCTAGATATCGCTATCTTCTCGTCTAAGTCTGAGGGACGGAATTCGTGTTCATCAAAAGTACAATCTGGCATCCAAATTGAGTGGAACATTCTGCCTGACAGCGGTAGTTTGGTCCTCATCGCCGTTTAACAGTCTACAGAAATGATTTTTCCAAATTCTCAGCATCGACTGCGATTCTACTGCTAGTTGTCCATTTTCGTCCCTGCAGGCTTCGGTCCGAGGTCTATATCTTCCGGATACTTGTTTTACCGTTTGGTAAAACTTTCGGACCTCCTTCCTGTCGTAACACCTCTCCATCTTTCTTTCTTTTTCTTTCTGAGAAGCCGGTGCTCTTACCTTCTCTTCTGTTCGTAGAGCTCACGAACAGCTCTCGTTGATCGATGCAGCGTTGCCTTGTAGGCCTCCTGCTTGGCTGCATGTACCTGCCTGCACTCGTCGTCAAACCATGGCTTCCTTCTGGGTGGTGTTGTGAAACCCAGCACATCAGTGGCAGATTCTTTGATGGCTTTTTGACAACGTTTCCATTATTTTTCTATTGAATGGTTTCTATTGGTGGTCTGTTCAGGGACCTCACATTCCACGTGCAGAACCGAATATCATTGTCCTTTGATTGTTTGCTGGGGTCGTCAACTTTGAATCCGTTCATATCCGAGGCCTGCTGTCGGTTGTGTTGGGCTTCATAAATGCCCAAACATTTTCATTGGGATTTGCATCCGGCGACTGTGATGGTCAATCTATGGTAAAACATCGACATCATTTCCTTGTTTCCACGAACTGCCATGTTTTGGGTCATTACCTTCATGCAAAAACCAATTATCACTTCTTCCTTTAAACCACCTGTAACCACTGTACCTTTGGACAGATGGTAATAAAGCATTCCATTAAATGTTGGGTGCGCTTAAGTCATTGGTAAACACGAACAAATTGCCAAACGCTTGTTTTGAGAAGCATCTCCAAACGCGCACCTTTGCCGGGTACTTGACGGTCGGCTGGATTAATTTATTGGATTGTGTACACCAGGTATGAGTGATAGAAGACCATGCCCAAAAGTAAGCTTGATCCGACAAAATAACTTTGTTCCAATCTCTGTCCAAATTCTCCTTGACCCAACTGAGTCAAAAAAATAAAATAAATTTTAAAATACTTCCGTCCTGATAAAAAATTAAACACTCTTGTAACGTTACGGATGCAGCATATAAAAGCCTGCGGCAGTGACTGTACGGCGGTTGCGTAATAGATCAAGTCGGGATCAGTTCGAAGTAAATAAAGTGAACTCTACACGCTGTTGGTTTCTATTCATTTGCTAGTTTTCTCCAATCACTCTTAACATTTTTTTATTCAAAGCAAATGCCACTTCCAAACCGGTTTTCATAAACGCCGTAAGCAGCGTGGCCCGTGGCGTTGTGGGTATGTGCGTCGGCCCCAACCTCGACGTCGTAGGTTCGATTCCAGCTCTGAGCGACAAAAATAATTTTCACGACCCCAACTCCTTCGAGTCACTGACAATGCTCAAAGAGTATTTCCTGTCTAGAAAAAGCTTCTCAAACTCGGCCGTTCGGAATCGGCATAAAACTGTAGGTCCCTTCCACTTGTGTGCGAACAATAGCACGCACAACACGAGTGGTTGCTGAGAAGCTAGGCCCTGACTCTCTATGGGCTGTAGCGCCACCCACATTATATACTATTAATCGTTTATCAGGTCGACAACCCATGATTACGAGTTAATATTGCCTTTCATTTTCATCTTAACAAATACCAAGTATGTCGTCCTGAGTCATGCCATCGTTTTTTCACGAACCTAGGCCAGATTATGCCTGTGGCTACAGGCTTAAATCATATCTCACGCTGATGCTGAAGTCCATTGTGATCGCCTCTTAACACATTGCTCGTACCCGTCACCTTACTGTGCGACACAGCCATCCTGAAACCCTAATAATAGCTACTCAACCTCGGAGAGATTTTTTACTAGAATCCGGAGTCCTTAAAATAAATGTTCTTTTAGTGTCCTGCACCCCAACTTACAGATACTTTACCAGCATAATGTAACGATGTAACGAGGACTATCCTCCTTTTTCTTTTTCTTCACCATATCCTATGCATATGAAGTCATCTCTAGAAAGATAGCAGTTTCAATATTTGGTCACACTTGATTAGCACTTATAAATAACTTACTGGATACGATCGTACGAAGAAAAAGAGAACTAATCCACCATCAACCTCCTATGACATCTCACAGGGTGACAATATCCGTCTCCATCGCAATCAAAAATCATTACCATTCCTCTCGCTAGACTAAAATTAAAAAAAAAAAACGTTGTCACACGTTTCCCTAAAACCAGAGCTCTCAGCACCCACATGGATAAAGTCGTCGCTGAAAGCATCATCCTTCCGAGTGTAATCTCGACTTCAAAGCGCCCCGACCGACGTTCCCTTAAAACCCCGTCGAATATTAAAAAAGAGTTAATTTCCGGCACCCGAGCAAATCTAGAACACACTTCTTTCTTTTTAATTCATCATAAAGCCGGTGGCTTGCACCGCAACCCACCCACGTCCCTCAGCACCGCCAAAAGCCGGTATTTCGCCATATTTTCGCCTGCCGCTTTGCCGTAAAAGAAATTAACTGCAAGAATTACACATCCAAAAAATTAATTAAAACCATCGCATTTCCCAAAAAAAGGTCCCGAAGGGCACAGCTCCCGCACCCTCCTCGGAGCCGGTGAAATAAACAGGTGAACACAAAGATGCAAGCAGTCGCAATTTTTTGGGGGGCCATAAACGGAGAATAACTCGTCCTTGCGAGCATCCCACTCGAGCTGTGTCTAGTTCCCCCACGGAACACACGATGCAGGGTCGGGCAGGGGGTGAGAAAATTAAATTTACTCGTGCGTTTTTTGAACGCCTCAGCTTGCCGTACATTGTTGGCGGATCTCACCTTGGGAACTATTAGCTATCGCTGCCATCGAAAGTGCCAGGTAATTGCAGTGAATTCACGAAACGGGTGCGGGATGAGTGTGAAAACAAACTTAATTTACAATCTTGAATGTTTATCATGCCCTCGGGGCGGGGGGCAGAAAAAGAGAGACCTTGCCACCACCGTCACGAAGCGGATTCCCTTGGGGCGGCGTCATAAAGTTGAAGACAGGAGGTGCGCTCGCAAAAAGTAGGTATGTTGGTTAAAATTGCGAATAACCCGCTGGATGTTCCTCCTTGAATCTCGTTTGGTAAATTACTCACTAAAAGTCCGCTCAAGTTTATGTGCAGAAGAATTTACTTTTCGGTGCTCCGAGTGGCTAGGCACAAGGTGGAGACTCTCCATTGAATGCATGGCGGAGCGGGTAAACGGATTTACAACTCATGCTGCTGGAAGCTGTTAAAAAGGACTAAAGGATGTGTCTTTCAAATGGCGAAGTTGATGGGAAGCGGAACTCGAGAAGAACAACTTCAGTGACCCACTGCTGACTGAAGCGGCGTGCAGAAGGCCTTTGACGATGCCATTATTCGTTCGTGTCGTTCTCGCGTTTGAATGGCTTTTTCGTGTCCGTCATAGTCTCGGGGCACTTTCAGTGAGGCATGAAGGAGAGAGCGAAAATCGTAATTCAACAGATTTTCCACAGAGTGTCACAGGTGAAGGAAGCTAGAGGCTGGGCGGAGGGACTACACAACGCGTTCGTTGAATGTGCGAAGATCTGAAATTGATGTTTGAACTCTTTTGAATTTCTGCGTGTCAGGTAATATTGTTCTTTTCGCAGTATGAATCGTTCGCGTACGTCATTGTTGGGGTTTTAAAAAATAGTGCGTTTTGTTTTGGCGGTTGGGTTCAGCCTCTTCTTCTTCTCCTTATTCTTTGTATAGCGGGGTGGACCTGGGTCTCAACCAACAAGCCTCGCCAACTAGAGTGATCTCTGGTTAGCCTCCTCCAGTTTCCCACACCAAGTTGATTGTGGTCCTTCTCCACTTAAACACGGGCATCCTCTGTTGCGTTGTCCCACAGGTTCGCACTTTCTTCGGGCCGGAACTGAGTTGTCGACACATTGCCCAGCCACGCAGGCGTTGGATCCGTAGACGACTGGATAGGCTCATATCGCTGTACCACCCACCACGGTTTGTGCTTGAATCTTCTAGTCCATACAGCGTCAACACAAACAGCACCACAGATCGCACGCAGAACTTATCTCTCGAAGAGACCAAGGACTCCTTCATCCATTTTAGAGATTATCCAAGCCTCGGCGCCGTATGGCAGGACGGGGATGATCAATAGGATCAACTTTATAACTCAAGAGAGGGCTCTTTTTCCCAACTGCATCCGGAAAAAAAAAAACAGCGGTTGAGATGAGTTATTCTGCGTTTGATCTCGGTACTGATCTTATTCGTACAATTTACTACGGTGGCGAGCTAGATGAAGTCCTTGACAGCCACGAAGCTGCTGCTGCGCATTGACGTCAGCGATGAGAGCATACACTTCGTTTTGCCCTCGTGCACCGTCAGACCCATTTTATCCACTTTCATTTCAATACTAGCAAACTGCTCATTGACGGCTCGCTGAGTTTTGAAAATCACTTCACTTCACAATTGCGAGCTTCTGGAAAACCGTGCCTCTAGTGTTGGCGTGTGAGTTTTGCACGATCTTTTCCAGAACGATGTTGAAGACATCACATCACAGCGTCTCGCCTTGCCTGAAATCTTTTTCGACATTAAAGGTCTCGTTGAGGTCGTTACCGACCTTGATGGAGCCGGGAGATTTCTTCAACGTCATTCTTCACAATCTGACGAGTATCGAATGTCAAAACTAGACGTGGCGCTGTATAGCTGGCCTCCATGCCTGCTGTCATATGAGGTCTTGAAAGCAAACGAACAGATGCCGGTTGTCGATCTGCATCTCTTGAGTCTTTTCCGGGATCTGCGGTAGTGTGAAGATTTGGTTGATGGCTGACCTGATCCATAACCTCACTCAAAACGCCTCTAGTCTGCATTTCTCATGCTCAGCGACATGAGTCTGTCAAATTGTCTGCAGATCCGACACGAAAATTGTGTAAACCCCGTCTGGACCGCCAGGACCGTCTGGACCGCCTGAACCGCCTGGACCGCCTGGACCGCCTGGACCGCCTGGACCGCCTGGACCGCCTGGACCGCCTGGACCGCCTGGACCGCCTGGAACGCCTGGACCGCCTGGACCGCCTGGACCGCCTGGACCGCCTGGACCGCCTGGACCGCCTGGACCGCCTGGACCGCCTGGACCGCTTGGGCCGCCTGGGCCGCCTGGACCGAATGGACCGCCTGTGCCGCCTGGGCCGCCTGGACCGCCTGGACCGCCTGGGCCGCCTGGGCCTAACCTAGGCATCCCTATAGCTGACTGGTTAGAGCTTTGCAGCTCAATAACCTCTGCGTTGAAAAATTAAATGCCCGATGATTGACAGACAACACTTGCCGAGTATCACCACCCCAATCCACTGAAGGTCGAAGAAGTAGCGCAGTGAGGTGTACGCTTCGAATTTTTTTCAAGAAGTGCCAATAAAATGTGGTTTCTTTCTCAATGTTTTACCTCGGCTTCACCAAAAGTAGATTAAATATGTTACTTTAGGGAATTTAGACACAACAACTCGAACATCGTATGAAACCTTGGTATTGGGTATTTTTTCTACATGTTAACAAGCTACATGAGCATGCACTTTAGATTAAATTAAAACAACCCCACTTTTCCTCAGTGGTTCATCTTTTTGGTTTACTAATTTAGAATACACCTTTTGTTGAATATCCACCGGAGACGACTTTGTCACTACAATCAACTATTGAAAGTATCAGACATTCTGAATAAAGCTGAATAAAGCTTAAAACCAATCGAAATCTAATCTAATCTGATGATTCTTCGAGGGAAACGTTTTTCCACCTAAAACAGCATCACCCATCACTCGCCTCTAAAACAGAAAATCCAATAACCTTATTTGTGTGCGAATGTTAAGGGGTGCGAGTGTAGCTTCGAATTTTGTGCGAAATGTATTCGCCAAATTGATGTCGAAAGGTATTTGTCATCATCGGTTGTTGTAGCACAACACTGCCAGCAGTTTTTAGTAAATGCCACTCAGCCATGCTTCCAACTCAATATCCTTGAACAAACAGTAAGCATTTGCTCGTGCCTTGCCTTTCACTAGTGAATGTGTGTGTCCTCGTAAGTGCTATGGGATGTTTTCATTTTGTGGAATGAAAGCATTTGGAATGACGTTTGTAGTTGGGGATGGATTACGAATTGGTCTTGAGCTGCATTTTGAGTGATGCAGTTAAAGATTTGCAACGAGGCAGTATGTTGGGAGAGGAAAAAAAGTTACAAAGTAGCGCTTAAAAGTATTCGAGATGAGCTTGGCCTTAGCTACTGTAATAAGCTCTAGTGAGGAGAAGCTACTGAACTTAGCTGCTTTGGACTCAAATGAGAAGATCTGCAGTTTTTATGAGTACGCTGATCGACTAAAGTAACAAGCATATGGCGCAAGAAGGAAGCTCAAGTCAAGAAATTATACTTCTTCTTCCTTGTTTGGCGCTACAGTCCGGGTGGAACTCGCGCTCAACCAACAAGCTTATCCAGCTAGAACGATCCTTCGCTAGCTTTCTGCAAATGCGCTCATCTAGTTTTTTGAGGTCCATTTCCACTTGTGTGCGCCATCTCGTCCGAGGACGTCCTCTGTTGCGCTGTCAAAATGGAATCGAAGAATCTTTGGGCAGGGGCTTTGGTGTCCATCTGTTCTACATGACCTAGCCATCTTAAGCGTTGGATCCGAAGACGCTTAACTAGGTGCATGCTGCTGTACAGCCAGTACAATTCGTGGTTGAATCTTCTCCTCCCGGCGCCATCAAAGCAAACAGAAGCAAAGATCGCACACAAAACTTTTATCTCAAAACGACCAAGAGCTTCTTCATCCGCTTTCAATAGCGTCCATGTCTCTGCGCCATAGAGCAAGACTGGGATGATCAGGGTTTTATACAAGGTCAATTTGATGTTTCGAGAGATGGCTCTGTTACTCAATTGTCTCTTGAGCCCAAAGAAACAGCGATTGGCAAGAGTTATTCTGCGCTTGATTTCAGTACTGGCGTTGTTGTCCCTATTTACTCCAGAGCCTGGGTAGACGAAGTCCTTGACTACCTCAAAGTTTCTGCTGCAATACGACGCTCGAGAGACGTCGATGTTGTGCGTCCTTCCGTGATGACAGCATGTACTTTGTCTTGCCCTGGTTTACCAGTAATACCCATTTCAGCCGCTTCCGCTTCAGTGGCAGCAAGCGCCTCATTGACGGCTCGCTGTGTTCGTCCAATCAAGTGAATTTCGTCCGCGTAAGCAAGTAGTTGAACAGAGTCTTGGAAGATCGTGCCTCTGGTGTTAACGTTTGAGTTTCGCACGATTTTCTCCAGACCGATGTTTAAGAAATAACATGACAGTGTGTCGCTTTGCCTAAAACCTTGTTTGACATTGAAGGTCTCGGTGAGTTCGTTACCGATCTTGATAGAGCAGCGAGAGTTCTCCATCGTCATCATGCACAGCCTCTCGAGTTTGGCAGGAATGTCAAAACTAGACATGGCGCTGTACAGCTCGTTTCTATGCACGCTGTCATATGCGGCCTTGAAATCGACGAACAGATGAACGTAGTGTGGTGATTTGGTCTATTTGTGGACTTTCCTGGCCTGAAGCCACAATGCTCGGATTATGAATGAACGGCTTCAGGCGGGTACATAAAACGGCAGAGAAGATCTTCGATCGTTCTTGCAGTTAAAGGGAACTCGTTTCTTGTGGACCAAACGACGAACGACGCTGAGATTAAACTCATCGGGCATATTTGCCTCCGACCCTATACTACAGATGAGCTGGAACATGCCCCCAACCAGATCATCTCCAGCTGCTTTAAACAGTTCTGCTGAGAGTCCGTCCGCTTCAGTAGACTTGTTTGACCTCAGTCTAGATATCGCTGTCTTGCCTTCATATTATAATAATATGAGTAGGAATACTCTTTGAGCATTGTCAGTAACTGGAAAGAGGTGGGGTCGTGAAAATTGTTTTCGTCGCACAGAGCAGGAATAGAATCAAGGACGTCGAGGTTGGGATCGACGCACATGCCCACAACGCCACGGGCCACCACACTTGCCTTCGTGAGGATGGAATTCTGACTCATCATCGTCTAGATTGAGTGAACATTCTGTCTGACAGAGCAATTTTTCACTGTCGTCACCGCCATTTAGACGTCTGCGGAAGTGACTTTTATAGATTCTCAGCATCGTCTGCGATTTTACTACTAGTTGTCCTGTATTTTTCGTTCCTGCAGGCTTCGGTCCGATGTCTGAGCCCACCGGCAATCAGTTTTACCTTTTGGTGAAAGTTTTGGACCTCCTTCCTGCCGTAACACCACTCCATCACAGATGTGTAACATTTTAATAGCAACTTCGATCAGTTTCGACAACTTTCGATAGGTTTCGTCCAATTTCACTTAAGCAAAATAATTAACACTTTGCTTGCGTATTGACAGTGTTCGTGGGCTCAATGCTCCCTGTTTAGACTTACAGTCAACACTGACCGTTAGGACGCCTTTCAAGTGACTGACGAATTTGGCCTTTGTAGCCGATGTTGTGCTTTTATCTGTTTTTTAGCCTTAATCTGAGTCCATTATGTAATTATTTGGCCATGTGACCTTTTGCATGACAACCATATTTACCAAGTGAGTGTAGAGACGAAGTCAGCTTTTAATGTACGTTGGTGTGATGACCACATACGCACAGGCCATGTCGGTGACGCACGATGTTGCATGTCCTTTAAAAATTAAACTTTGCAAATTATCAAACAACCTGCCTCAGTTGAATAAGCGACTACGGTTGTCGACTCGACAATGTCACAGAACATGTTCAATTGAGCGAGGAAATAAGCAATGAACCAAGACTGTTCTACATGCGATTATGACCCAGTTTGATCCCCAAGCTTGGCAATTGGAGTCTGAAGCGCCACTTAATTTTAAAGCAAGCCCCCTTCAACATCTCATCCGATGAGCCCCTTAAGTAATCCCATTTCAAAGTAGCTTCTACAACGTCCAAGAATCAAGACGGCATGTGCGCAGAGATAAGAGGCAAATAAAAGCGAAGTTTACGCATTTTTTAGCGATTTATTAGCCGATGTCCCTTCGTTGAGCGTCTGAACAGCGCCAACTTGATGCCACACTTTTTTAGTGTCGCCTCGCAACTACCATTAACGCGTCCGTCGTAAACATTATCGCCATCGGAAAAGGGACCTCTCAACTCCTCAAAATTGCAATCTCTCTTGATTCCTCCTTAAGACCTCTCATCATTTTCACCCCCATCACCGAACAATATGAAAGAATAACACCGCGTAATTAAAGCCGCCAGTGATCCTTGTCAACGGAAGTGCACTTTTGTCGTATTGTCCCCGGCCACAGCAAGGCACCAGCCACTGCCCTCTCGTTCGCTTATTAAGTTTACTCCCCACCCCCTGGTGGAGCGACCGTAACACATAACAATTTTCAATTTCCCACCAAACGGCAGCCAGCTTAACAGGGTTAAATTGATTGCCTTACATTAAGCACACGCAATAGAGCGAACCCTGTGTGTGTGTGCACCCACCGCGGTGTAGTCGCGCAATTGGCTGTGCACTGACATGTGGAGACGGGGTGGTCCGCCCCTTCCCATGCTGTCGCATCAAGCGTTTTTAATAACTTTCAACTTTATTGGTACGCGACACGGATGAGAACAGAAGAGTGTGCTCGGCTAGCACATGCTGAGCCATCGCAACAGCTGACGCAACGGTCCTGCCGCCCACAAAGGGGATATTTCCTTCACAAAGTTAATTCCGTTCCGTTCTATTAGGAGCACAAATTTCGGTGAAAATTAAATTAAACTTCTCCATTGAAAACTAAACAATTTGAATTCGGAATGAAGTATTTCAAACATGGCGATGCAATGCATCCGCTTCCGCACCCGCATCGTGAACATACGGCCGGCTACGGGCGGCCCCAACGGTGGGTGAGTGAAATGAACGAGCCGCCGGCTGATAAAACGTTTCATCACGGAGCATTGTGAAAAGTTGACGTTGGGATACTGAAAGCCGAAGCCAGTGTGTGGGCGAGTGGGGCCGTTTATTTAAAAATGAAACTTTAATGGCTCGCTACGTGGAACTGACACGGGCTGGGGTGGCATCCCCGCATGACTAGCGGTTTCATTTAATCACTTAAGCCAAATAACTTTTGAAGTTTGTATTTGAATACGTGTGTGTGTGTGTATCTGCGCGTGTATTTGGAGCGGAACCTGGACGCGGTTAGCGCATTCAACTCGAACAGGAAACAAATAAATTATTCATAAACACTCGAGATGGTGATTAAAATTAGTTTTCTAATTAAATTATGTGCTGGCGGGTGGGTTTCGGCTGAAGATGAAATACCGAAGCTATTTGCGTGGGGACCTCATGTGTGGTGGGAGAGCGGCAAATGGTATTTTTCGGATGTGGTTGTGGAGTTGTGAGGTTGCTGAGTGGGTCACCTTTCCGTTGTCGTTAATTGAAAATAATCTGTCTCGAAAGTACGGCCACCTGGATTCACTGGAAAACAGTCAGCAACCGGTTCTGGGACGGGAATCAGAGGCAGGGACAGTAAGGATTATCCTCAGTCATGAGTAGGTCCCACTGTGTTTTCAAGGTACTTCAGATGATTATGATCAGTTAGCGCTCCAATTCTTCGCTAGTAATTTTTCATGTTCATTGTCTAACTGATCTTCTCGCAGGTGGTTAAGGACTAACGCCTTCTATTCGCACGGAACTGCAGAACTGTGAGGTGAGGTAGAACGTTACACGGCAAATTTCGGAATGGTGTGACCCTCCCACCACTTGTAGATGCACAATGGTGTCTGTTTTCAACAATTGTGAAGTTTGTGAAGTGAAGCGCCTTGGAGTGGCGGTTGAAGGTGAAAAAAAAAATTGCGTGGTTTAAAAAACCAACCGTTCAAGAAGCCATCAGTCAGAGGAGGAATACCTACAGGGACTGGATTCTCTTGGGAGGCCCGGCTTCTCGTGGCCGGTACACTGCGGTGCGAAGAACTTGCAGATTGGTTGTGCGAGCAGCTATGAGTTCGAGAAGAGAGAAAGGAGTTCGGAGAGGAAAGCGACCACAGATCTGCGAAATTCTGGCAAATCAGTCGCCGACTCAGAGGAAGGATATACAACACCTTCGAATGAGTCATATCCAAAGATGGCGTCCAATGAGGGTCGTATGGAGCGATCACATTTCTGAGCTGATGAATAGCAAACAGGGCACTGAGGGTGGCAGACCCATTGCCTTGAGCAAGGCGGAGAGGAAGAGGATGTCATTGTAGCGATTGAATCGCTAAAAGTGGGAAAATCCGCCGGTTTAAACGAAATCTGGCCAGAAATGCTTCAGGCAATCTATAAAGAGGGAGTTTTATGACTCTATCGTGTCATTAAGGTGGTCTGAGAGGACGGTGAGAAACTTAGCGATTGGCAAACAGGGGTGATTGGTCTCCTGTTCACAGAGGAAGACAAAAGAGACTACTGGGGAATATCTCTTTTAAGTCTCCCCGGTAAAGTCTACGCGAAGCTGTTAGAGGCGCGCTCTAGATCTGTAGCCGAATCCAGGATGGGGGATAAACAATGCGGCCGGGCAGAAGCACAACCGACCAGCTTATCATGCTACGGCTGCTTCCTGGATTTGGAGTACGGCTGAGTGTCTTGAGGTAGTATGAGAGTGATGTTCCTCTTTTGAGTGTCGCTATATACAAACTATAGCAGCTGTGTTCGGGGAAACGGTGGTATATCAATACCGTCCACCGTAGGCGTTGAATCTTGCCAAGGGTGCGTATTTTACATTGGGACAATTGAGGGTAAGCCATTTGCTCTTTGCAGAGCATTTGGTTATCCTCACACTTTTCCAGATGGAACTCAAACGCCCACTCGATAGGTTTGTTACCGTATGTGGAGGAAGGCACTCTTAATGTTAGTGAAGTCCCATCGAAGCAGGTGGAGTAGATCAAGCAGTTTAAGCACGAGTGCTGGAAGAAGTAATGTCCGGCCTTTCTGTAGGATGGGACAAGCTGGATCAATATTGAAACAGTTTGGAAGATCAGTAATCAGAAACTCCGAACTTGATGTCAAAGCCAAGCTAGCGGTCGCGCCTTAAATGCGACTTCATCAGAAAGGCGTTTCATTGGCAGACCCAGGACATCGAACATCCAAGGCCCTGGCCATAAATCCTGATGAATTCGAGTCGATGGCGAAGGATCGAGTGACCTGCAGATGAAAACGATGATTCGCCAACTATGATTTCATCCAGTTCTTCTTGGCATCTGCAGGAAGTTTCGTCAATCTGCTTTCTTTTTGTTACATTAACACCAGTCTGGTATACAACTCCCGCGAGAACCACCTCACACCGCCAGTCCTTGAACTTGTAGCGACTACTTATATTCTCACGACTTTCACGTTAACCGTCTTGATTACTTCTTCGCTGCCCACCAAAATGCACCCGGTTATGTCCAAATCTGGACTATATTAATACCCAGGTCTCCAGGGTTTATTTAGACGCAATGATGTTAATCCGAATGCCGCTCAATTACTGCTTGACGCGTGTTAAAGTCACTTCACTTGACGTTCGTTTCCCAGTTCTAGCTGGGTTTCTTTTATGGAATCCTCATACCGATAGGGCGCGAATTGTCCTCGAAGGCTAACTGCTTCGTCAATGACGATACGTATGAAAGGAAAAACCTCGAATCGCTGAAATCAGACCAATAAATAACTTGTTCCCCGCCAACTATAACTCTCTCCTACCTTTCTTTACTTGTTCTAAAACTTCAGTTGAATCACTGCGAGTAAAACTCACTGCACTAATTCTCCTCTTTTTCCTTATTACGATGCATCATGTGTTCAGTTTGTAACTGTAGTGGATGGGTCTATCTGTTCTTTGCGTTTTCGATTTTTTTCCTTTGGAGTGTCTCCACAAAATTTGACCAGATGCGAAGTCGCTGATTCCCATTACCACTTCAGCCAACTCAAGGTCATCGAACTCACGAAACTTGGGACGAAAAAAGGAAGCACTGGCACTGAATTGAGTCTCATCGACTACCGACCTAGTGCCAGAAACATGGACAAAGGACTCCTATTAGTGTCACTACAGAATAAAACTAGTTTCATAACCATACGCTCCCACCATACACTAACATAGATGACCCCACCTTGGAGTTTACAGCTGTTGGGTCTAACAACCGAATGAAGGAAAGAGCTCATACGCTAATCCGAAGGATGTGTTTATCACTCGTCCTAATCAAAACACTGCAGAAACTTATTGATGTACACATCTTTTCAAATTTTTGGAGTTTGAGGAAGCTTGCAACAACATCGAGGCCGGAGCAACAATCTCCACACTGAACCCGATCGGGATCGAAGAGTGAGAGGTTGCCTTTCACCAAAGCACAGGGCGACAGTTCAGAGCTGCAGAGCGTTTAACTGAGACATACGTCAGGGTGGAGCGCAGCGCCTTCTCTCCTATAGAACGCAGTAGTTAATGAACTTCTAGTCATTCCGGACAGGGTCCAAGGATATTGCCTATGCAGACCATGTTGGCACACGTGGGATCCACCGAGAAGTGAACAACATTGGGCGATGGTGCCATTTTTGTTATAATTTGCGCGTGCTGAAGGGTACCCTTGATTGTCCTGGATCAAGACGCAGCACGGGCCGAAGGTATAGAGGAAAAGAGGGGGAGGTAGCTGTGCGCGTTGGTCATATATATCTACGGATTGTTGTCTATGGGAAATATTGAGATGGGAAGAGCATTTCATATTCGTGTAATGCGGCTAAAAAAAGTCTCTAAATTTCACTGCGCGTCCTAAAGCACAAGCTTAAGGTTAAACTGGTGTGCGTTCCTAGACGTGTATTGTAGGTAAATTCAATAAGAGAATGAATGCAGTTGGCTAGCGCACTTGAGCATCGTGACCAGGTATGAGTCAACCTTAGGGCGAACATAGGCATTATAGATTAAAGCCAAATCAGAGGGTGTGAAATATTTCTTGCATCGATGAAGGGAACCTAAACATTTCGCAGCATTTTTGGCGACCTCGAATATGTGATCGTTCCAACTAAGTGTAGGGTTGATGTATATACCGAGAGTGGAAAGTTATCCGGTTTTGTGGATACAAGCGCTTTCATGGATAATGGCTGATTATCAGGGGTTCGCTTTAGAGACAGCAGACAGCAGTGAGTTTGGGATGCATTGTATTCCACTTTGTTGTTCTTTTTAGGGGCGGGCTGGACAAATACTGTTTTCCATCTACTCGGAAAGAGAGCTGAAGGGTAGGATAGATGAAAAAGCTTACGGAGTGGTTTTGCCAGCGAAGAAGAACACCTCTTCAAAGGTGTTGGGTTAATACCATCTGGGCAAGCGGATTTGTGCACGTCGAGATCTTTATGTAATCTTGCAACTATACGAGTGCGGGTGTGAATGGTGGAACCAAGCTCTCGAGTACAGGTGGGGACTTCTTACAATCTGTCAGTGTTGCTTAACTATTGTAAGGATCCAAGCATTCAATTACCAAATCACTGTAGCAGATACAATGCCATCGAAATGTAATACCGATACCATCACCTATTCTGATAACAAGGCGGTAATCAAATTTCTGAGCTAATTCCCTCATTTCCCTCAAAGACTTGACCGGAATAGCCGTCCGTGTGGCATTCCAGGTGAGTTGGGGACTCTCTAAAACACAAAAAGCAACGAAAGCTTTAAATTACACTATTCTTCAACGAAATCCAACGGAGCACGTGGTTGGCTATGAGAATGAATGCAGCTGGTAGTGCGCTGTGACTGGACAGATTATGGTTGCCTTTGCCATGCATCATCGATCCCAAGAATTTGATTGCTCTCCCTGCATATTACTGTAACACTGGACATTAACAACGAATTCCCGGAAAAGCCGCAGACAACTATTCCAAGGAACGTATCTCTTAATCTTTTGCTGGAATTTTCGACTTTAAGGAACGACAGAGGAAGTTGGGGGGCGTTTTAATCTCCAGGAACATCCATCAAGGACACAACATTTCAATTAAATGCGAGAGATGAAAACAACTTCAAATATCCCGATCCTCCTGTCACCCCTCGTTAGAGGCACGCCTATTTATCAACCCCCATCGTCATTCGGAACGACACAATCTTACACCTTCATGGTAAATTTGAGCGAAAAAGGAATTCGAACGAAATGAAACCGGTGGAGGAGTAGGGTGACTCATTCCTTATCCTTTGGAGGTAATTCTGTTGTGTGTTCTTTTTTCTCTCTCTCCCTCTGTCCACGTATTTATTTATATCATAAGCTACTTCAAGTTAATCCAATTTGGCTCTTCTCTCCCACCTCGACGCACCGCCGGAAACATGGAGACTTGCCTGGCTCACCCACCCTTCGTCGAATGCAGTGGGTTGGCGGGAAGTCGTCGTGTTGTCGTCGGGCTACCGCCATTCCGGGCGCAATAAATATCCTCGTCCATATTTACACCCGCACTTGTGACTGAGTGTGTGCCGTCATCTTATTATTACGCGAATATTTAATACAATTACCGTTAATAATTCTGTCTCCTCACCAGGACATGTACCTATTTCGGCGTGTGAATGAAATGAAACCACTCCACCGCCGCCATCGTCGTCGCCGTCGCCGGCAACACTGAGTGTGTGCTTCCATTGTGTAATTACAAAAGTGTCATGGCGCACGTCCTTATGCTAAATACTCATGTCGCAGAAGGTGAATTGTAGTTGTCATTAAATATTCATTAAAATTGCCAGCATCGTCGTCGCCGTGTGCACGAAGGAGGTTTTCTAAAATAAAATAAATAGGATCCTTCTAAATGAGATGCTGCGAGCGCCAGCGTGTGTGTGTGTGTGGGAGGGGGTGGGGGTGGGGGTAACATAGCCAAGACCTCGCGACCAAATTACCACGCACCTGCTGGAAGCAAATGTAACACAATGTTGCCTCCACTCTTCTCGGTTGAGATACATATTCCAATTCGTTTTCGTTCTCCCTTCCAGCACTCCGACGCTGACGAACTGTGTGTCCTCCTCCTGTCCACCACCCCACCACCCACACGATTGTCATGTATGGCCGGGGCTCTGGCTGACTGGTGGCAAGTATGACTTGGCCTGGCTACGCCGTGATAGTGCAGCGTGTATAAAGAATGAGATTTTAACTCGGGCAAAACGTTTGGGTTCCACAGACATAGCCACCGTCACCGTCATCGTCACCGCCACCGCGCAATTCCTGTGGCATTGCCTTGTTCTTAAGGCGCGTGTGGCGTGCGGCGGCGGTACGGGGCGAGCCGAATGTGAAAGGGAGTCACGTACCAGATTTTAAGTAGAATAATTTCAGATTCCATTGTAGGTTGTGTGTGTCCGTTGGCATTCCGCACACAGAGTGCGCGGGTCATGCGAAGAAGGAGGGAGCCATGGCCCTTGCACTGCACCGGCGGTGTGTTGTTGAATCGCTTGGTGAAGTGAAGCCGTTTGAACCCGGGGACCAAGGGATCAGGTGGAATGCAGGGCTCGCCTGGATGACAGAGGGAAGCGACGCCACAAAGGGAAGTGCTGCCCCTATTCGCATACAATGAAACCTTTTATGGCCTCAAATGTAACTGCATTATGCCTGGTGAATAATTGATTTTATGACGGAGTAAGATAGAGAAGGACCAAGACTCGCCGAGGTCTGAGGTGACTTCGGACCACGACTGAATGGAGCGGGTAATATTTTGCGATTGTAATCGCGGGCTGGCGCTGGTGACGGGGCCAAGGTGTGTACACTTTTACCCTGTGAATATGGAAATTTACTCTAGATCCACATTCATAGCCGGAGCGACCTTAATTCCGGGTAAGCTTCTGTCCTGACTTATGCATCGTTTTATTACAAATCGAAGTGTGTGTAGCTCCCTAGGAGCGGGCGGGGGTTGTGTGCGTGGAATATGAATGGGATTCTGGTTTATTGCGGACTGAATCGGTGCACAATGCAAGCGGGGAACTACGAGTATGATTTCTAGTATGCATGCTTATCTGAACTTTATGGGCTTCGCTGGATAGCGACACTATATGAATGTTTCTTGGGCACAAGCAAATAGCTGCCATGGCATGCGGGGCTCGGTTACTGCGGTATCGTAACATTGGACTCTTACCGGTTGCTGTTTCGCAACACTTTTACAGTTTCCCGTCGCAGATTGTGATTTGCGTGTCGATGGTGTTTAGATTGTGCGATTGCCCGTGGTATGTTTCTGATGGCGAGTAATGGCGAGGGGTGGTGCGTGAAAGCGTGTTCTTAACTTGTAAGGAATTGTTGCTGAGTTAAAAAGCAACACAGATATCCATAGAAAGTGCAAAAGAAAGAAAAATTAATATCACTGGTCACAGTTGTGAGCAGTTGCTTTCGATTAGATTAGATATGGGATAACACAGGAGCAAGTGGCGTTTTTCAGTGACATTGTAAAACGTTGCGATAACTTTAACTCCAATATGACAATAAATAAGGGACAATTTACCCCAAAACCATTCAAAATGTCGCACAGGCTGGAATGAAATAAGGCTGCATTTCAAATGCCTTAATAAACGCAATCGATTATTTTTGCAAATAGGCAGACATTTGAAATATGCAAGCACACAAGCAATTAAGCAAAATCTTCGTTTCTAGGTCATTGAAAATTCGCGTGAGATGCTAGTGCAAGTCCATTACATCTACTTAAAGACACTGTGTGGTCTGGTGTTCACGAGGGTGAAGTGATTGGGCCGGACATTTTTGGGGAAAGCTACAGGACCATGATAAACGACTACTTACTGCCGGAATTCGATGAGTGGGGCTTGGTGAACATACTCACTTACTTATCAAGCCGGCCACACATGAAGGGTCCGAATCTGAGCAACTGCAGCCTTCCATGGCGGCGCGCTGCTTCCAGTCATCTAGGTCACACTGTCTTACATTCGCGATGACTTGGTCTTTATTCCGGAGGATGGGCCTTAATCTCCCTCTCGATCCAGGAGACTTGGATTAGAAGACTTTCTTAGGTGGAGCGTTGGTGTCGATGCTCTTGGTGTGGCCTAGTCAGTGAAGTCGACAGATTTTTTCCTTCCGAACTACATCCACATCCTCAGAATTTTCCTTTCGAAGGCACCAAGAATCAGCTCAGCAGGACTGGCAAAATAAGAGTCTTGTAGAGCATGATTTTGATCCTTTTATTCAGGAGTTTGAAGCCCAGTTGGTTCCACAGACCGAAGTAACATCGGTTACTAAGGGCGGTAAGCCTTACAGCCTGCGGCTTTGTGGTTTTTTAGCCTTTTAATGGCCGTGCCGAGTTCTTCAAACCTAGGTGGGAGGACTACTTCATCGACTAGAGTGGGATTTTCTGATTCCCATCACTCTCTTCTGGTCAAGCCTGTGGGTCTGTAACTACAATACCCTAGCAATTTCGAAGAGCCTGGGTGCCTTTCCTTAAACCTGAGGCCAGGCGGTGAACATATGGTTTCAATGGGACGGTGGACATTATGAATGAAAATTTAGCCATCAGTCGCGGCCTTATGTCAGCATGCCGCAGACGATCGCTTCCCATAATGGAATTATTCGACAGGAGTGCAAGAAGTTACTTTATATATAGTTTATTCAAATTCTCTTCCTTTCTTTATGATTCATTAAAGCACATGAACACAGAGCGACAATTGTTAACTTTATTCTTAAAGGTTTCATTAGGTCTTCTTAGATGGCATAATGTACGCGATGTTTCCTGGTTGTCAGAAGAGAGAGCGCCAGTGCCAAGCCTTGTGAACAACAACGCTGAAGTCCACCACGCGCGTCCCAAAATGACTGGACAGACCCTGGTACAATTCTCCAACGTCGCTTTGGGGCTATTTCACCTAGCAACCACTCAGTGATCATTGCGTCAGCGCGGCTGCCGCGTCACGCGGTCCATTAACCATTTGAACTGAGGTCCAGGTCCACACCGGACTGTAGCGCCACTCAAGAAGACAAAGATCCCCTTGCATGGTTGAAAAATGGAAATGCATACGAATTGAGCATCGTAATCACTTAAATTGAAATAGTATATCGGCCGCAATAATAATAAGTAACAAATGCCATGCAGACATACATTAGTATACTCAGTGCAATCCTCAGCCATATGCGATCGATGCCTTGCCCATATTTGTTTCTTCCAGTTTTCGGCACAAACCAAGAGGACATTCGTGCGGAGTGCTCAAACCATGGAAGCATGTCCCTTTCCCTTCTGAGAAGTAGTTGCTCAACATTGGGTTCATCGTGCCGTGTTCTTACAATATCTCGGAGAGACAGACCTACAACTTGTTGGCAGCGATCTTATTCTTTCGGCTCTAGTTGCATGACCACAGGTGAGAGTGGACACAAATCTTCTTCTTCTTGATTGGCGCTACAGTCCGGGGTGGACCTGGGCCTCAACTAACGTGCCTCTCCAGCCAGCACGATCTTTCGCCAGCTGCCTCCAGTTGCGCACACCAAGTTGGTTGAGGTCCTTTTCAACTTGCGTGCGCCATCTAGTGCGAGGACGTCCTCTGTTGCGCTGTCCCAATGGCTCGGCGTCGAAGACTCTTCGGGCCGGAGCTGTGGTGTCCATCCGCTCTACATGACCTAGCCATCTTAAGCGTTGGATCCGAAGACGCTTAACTAGGTGCATGCCGCTGAACAGCCCGTACAGTTCGTGGTTGAACCTTCTCCTCCAAACGCCATCAAAGCAAACAGGACCAAAGATCGTACGCAGAACTTTTCTCTCAAAACAACCAAGAGCTTCTTCATCCGCTTTCAATAGCGTCCATGTCTCTGCGCCATAGAGCAGGACTGGGATGATCAGGGTTTTATACAAGCTCAATTTGGTGTTTCGAGAGATGGCTCTGTTACTCAATTGTCTCTTGAGCCCAAAGAAACAGCGATTGGCAAGAGTAATTCTGCGCTTGATCTCGGTACTGGTGTTGTTGTCCCTATTTACTCCGGAGCCTAGGTAGACGAAGTCCTTGACTACCTCAAAGATTCTGCTGCCAATATGACGCTCTGTCCGAGACGTCGATGTTGTGCGTCCTTCCGTGATGACAGCATGTACTTTGTTTTGCCCTGGTTTACCGCTAGACCCATTTTAGCCGCTTCCGCTTCAATACTAGCAAACGCCTCATTGACGGTTCGCTGTGTTCGTCCAATCACGTCAATGTCGTCCGCGTAAGCAAGCAGTTGAACGGACTTTTGGAAGATCGTGCCTCGGGTGTTTACGTTTGAGTTTCGCCCGATCTTCTCAGGTATGATGTTAAAGAAGTCACATGACAGCGTGTCGCCTTGCCTAAAACCTTTTTTGACATTGAAGGTCTCGGTGAGTTCGTTACCGACCTTGATGGAGCAGCGAGAGTTCTCCATCGTCATCCTGCACAGCCTGACGAGTTTGGCAGGAATGTCAAAACTAGACATGGCGCTGTATAGCGCGTCTCTATGCACGCTGTCATATGCGGCCTTGAAATCGACAAATAGGTGGTGGGTGTCGATCTGCATCTCTTGAGTCTTTTCCAGGATCTGCCGTAATGTGAAAATTTGATCGATAGTGGACTTTCCTGGCCTGAAACCGCACTGATAAGGACCTATCAGGTTGTTGACAAAGGGTTTCAGGCGTTCACACAGAACGCCAGAGAGTATCTTATAAGCGATGTTAAGGAGGCTGATCCCTCTATAGTTGGCGCAGTCAAAGGGGTCTCCTTTCTTGTGGACACAAATGTTGATCTGAAAACTTTGTTTTGAGACCAAGCTACCGGAAAGCTCAGCATTACTGCTCTCATTACTCGTAAAAAACACCCCTTGATACTTGAACTTCTCCTTGACTTGAACTTCAATGGGACCCCACTTACATGTAGAGTGCGTTGAACAGTCGTTCTGGAACTTACCATAATCTCTTATTTGTCCACCGTCATCCCAGTATCTGCATCATACGGTCGCAAGCTTCTAGTGCATGCTGGCGCTTCGTTTTGGATGATGTGAGCATCATTAGTTCGTCCGTATGTAAAACACTCCTCTCATCGCTGCGCTTCAACAACCAATGCATGCATATATAATGAAAAGGAGAGGTGACAAGACGCACTCTTGACGAAGTCCAACGCACACGGTGAAAGGGTTTGACTTAGCAACGTTAATACGGACACTCCTGCTACAGTTTGTGTACAGCGCCACCATTAGGAACGTGACCAGTTGGCATACCCTGGACGATGTGTTTAAACTCAAACCCAAATCTCGCTTGGTTGTGCTTTATAACTCATAATGACTTAGAGTCGTTGGCGGAGGATCGAGTGTGATTTCAATATCTAGTGCTTTACCCCCGCCACACCTTTAGTAGATCATGCGGGTCATAAAAACGAGGAGAATATAGATATTTATGATAATCAAAAGTCCAAGTTGTTGACCAAGCCTCTGACAATGTACGACTGTGCCATATTATCATCATAGGCACTTTATCTAGAGTAGTCACTTAAGCAACAAATCATTTCTACATCTGAACGTTTTAAAGAGATTCAAGCAAACGATTGGCCTACGCGCGCACGCGTGTACATCTCCCAGCCGCGCCGTGTCGACAAATTGTCAGATTTCCAATTGGTTTCATTTGTTTACTAAGAAATGCCGCCCTCGTCATTGAAAAGTCGATCAAAAATCATATACTTCTCTCACTGTAGACCTTCATCTATGGCCAGTGTGAACAACATTTATTTATCTCGTTTGGCAAGGAGAAAATTAGTGACAGACAAGCCTGACCGGCAGAACTATATGGTAAGTTAGTGTGGCAAGGCAAGGACAATCCCACCGCACAATGGCTCCAAAAGACCAAATCCTCTTTCCATTCCCAAACTACACCCACGCAAAGTTTCCACGCCCCTCCCACACGGTAATCGGCATAACTCCGTCTTTTGTCAGTCTTGAAACAGAACTTAAACTGAACAACAATTGCAACTCAAATTTCTTGGCGAAAACTTAAACGTTCAGCTATTTTCTAATTCAACCTTGAAATGCGCTCCACCCCCACCCTGATTGGCATTATGACTGCCTTTCGCAAAGTCAAAAATGACTAGCACTGCCCAGGCCCGGAAGAAGAGTGTGCTCCAGACAGGGAAATGCCAAGCGATAACATCTACCACTTCATAAGAAAACTTGGATAATTATTCCCCATTGATTACTCCTAGAGACGGGTCCACCGGCATTCCGTCCAGCAGCGTCGATTTGAGAGAAGAATGGCGGCAAAAGTTCTTTTTTCTTTCTCTTCCCTGCTTCCGTCCGGAGCACAGAGCCATATGCTGAGGAAGACGGCGTGATCTGCAGACGAAAGCTGGAATTGTGACGGAGGACTTCAAAAACTCTGGCTAGGCGGGGGCAGTTGATGAATGTTGAATGCATGAAGTATTTAAATTTTAAAAGAGTTCCAAATTCCTTGCAGGCTTCTTAAACTTGCAACGGACTTTGAATCGCTTCCGTTGGTAGTTGTTCCGAAGGGAAGGAGGGAATAAAATCGAAAGGAATTGCCATCGTTTGAGGGCTGAACGCGAATGGAGAAGCATGTTTGGATTGAAATTGTGTCAGGCAGTTAATTTATGCTCATGGATGTAGTGTTTTCAAGAGGGGCAGGGTGTTGAGGAAACTCTTCGCAAGGAACAGAATGAATACCAACTGGCATAACTAAACGAACCTTTATGCCCCAATGTCCGGTTCGTTAAAGCTTCTGGTTTGTTGGATAACGTAAAGCGTTTCGAGTTGTCTTTTCAAATACAATTCGTCACAGAATATTTCGTGAAAATCCGGTACAGATTCAAACGCTTCGGAAGTCCTTAAACTTTTGCAGATGCATTTTGCATCTCTTCTGAACTGGACGAAATTAGCCGTAATATATAATTAAAATCCGGTACCGAGATCAAGCGCAGAATTCCTCTTGCCAGTCGCTGTTTCTTTGGGCTCAAGAGGCAATTGACTAACCGAGCCATCTCTCAAAACAAAAAATTGACCTTGTATAAAATCCTGATCATCCCAGTCCTGCTCTATGGCGCAGAGACATGGACGCTATTGAAAGCGGATGAAGAAGCTCTTGGTTGTTTTGAGAGAAAGGTTCTGCGTACGTTCGTTGGTCCTGTTTGCGTTGATGGCGTTTGGAGGAGAAGTTTCAACCACGAGCTGTACGAGCTGTATAGCGGCATGCACCTAGTTAGGCGTCTTCGGATCCAACGCTTAAGATGGCAAGGTCATGTACACCACAGCTCCGGCCCGAAGAGTCTTCGACTCCGAGCCATTGGGACAGCGCAACAGAGGACGTCCTCGCACTAGATGGCGCACCGAAGTGGAAAAGGACCTCAACCAACTTGATGTGCACAGCTGGAGGCAGCTGGCGAAAGATCGTGCTGGGTGGAGAGGCATGTTGGTTGAGGCCCAGGTCCACCCCAGACTGTAGCGCCAATCAAAAAAGAAGATATAATTAAAATCAAAAGTGGCGCTCATATTGTACGACATGTAGCTGGACACAGTTGTACTTCTTCTTTTTCTTTGACTGACCTTCAGTCCGAGGTGGACCTGGGCCTCAGCCAACATGCTTCTCCGTCTAGCCCGATCTTGTGGTAGTTGTTTCATCCACGCACGTTCAACTTATTTAGGTCCCGTTCTAGCTGCGTGCGCCACCGTAGGCGTGGTCGTCTTCCTTTACCGCGTTGTCCCTCGGGGTTGTAGTCGAAGACTTTCCGGGCCGGAGCATTGGTGTCCATTCGCTCGACGTGGCCTAGCCATCTGAGACGAGAGATTCGAACACGTTTGACCAGGTCGATGACCCTGTATAGCCCGTATGGCTCGTCATTCAGTCTCCTTCCCCAAGCACCATCAGTACATACGGAACCGAAGATAATTCGAAGGACTTTTCTCTCGAAGCGACCAAGAATATCCTCGTCCGCTTTAGTTAGTGTCCATGCTTCTGTGCCATGCAGCAGGACTGGGACTTTTAAGGTCTTATGTAGGGATATCTTGGTCCTTCGAGGTATGGCTTTATTCCTTGTGGCCTTCCGAGTGCGAAAATGCTGCGGTTGGCCAACGTGACCCTCCGCGTCATTGTTTGTATTAATTTCGCAGCCTAGATAGACAAAGTCTTTCACTACCTCGAAGTTATAGCTGTCTATAGTGACGTTTTGTCCACGACGTCGATGTTGGTGAACCTTTTTTGAAGACAGCATAGACTTCGTCTTACCCTCATCAACCGCAAGTCCCACCTTGGCCGCGCCAGTATAGGCCACCAAAATCGCTTCACCACAAGAACCAACTGGTTCCGATGCTTGGAGAAGTCAATCTGCGTGGTATCACAATGAGTCTACTCTGGCCAAAGTGTGACTACCATCAGACCTTACCTAACCCAGGTCGACTGCTCTGCTCAGGAACTTGTAAGATCATACGTCTCTTATAAGTTCCTGTCTCTGTCTAAAAGTTATTTTAAGACTGGTAACTGAGAAATGTGACCCCTTTGCATCAGTTTGCTCTTGGGCCTGTTTAAAGATCTTAGGTGGAGCAAGGTGAAGATAACATTTACGTAACCTCAAGCAACAGCCACTTGTTCTGAGTCAATTTGCCTGGAATGCCTTCTCCACATCTGAATTGCTCTCAATCGATCGAATTATTTAAGTCCAAGAAGAGCGAAGCATTTCGTCATCTTAAAGCGTCCTCAAGCAGTAGGTAAAGTTACAATTTTCAGAGCCCACTCCAGTAATCAAATCAAAACAAATACGCCCCCCAAGTGGAGGGACATCTCTCTTTCGTTCGCCTGTCGCCCTTATCACAGCCCATCCAGATGACATGCATGTGCGAACAGAAGGAGGCAGCCTGAAGGCAACTAAACTCATGCCAATAATCAAAACTGCTTAATTGCAAGGAATGAGATATGTGCTCTCTGCCCACCATTGATTGCCACACATAAACAGGATTAAGTTACCATGCTTCCAGCACCATGGGGCGCAGCCCAGAGATTGAGTCGATGTGTGCCTTAAATTTCGGTGGTCAGTGTACCGACCCCCTTGTCATGTAATCACGAAAGGAATCCTAAAACCATGTCCCCGACACTCCGCAAACTACCTACAGCAAGTTAACTAACAGAAACTCTAATTCATTCGTTTGCCGTGGAGGGGCTGGAGAGCGGGTGGGGTGTTGTGCTTGCAAGATGCTCGTCTTGAGGAATATTATGCAAATCTGAGCAACAAAACAAATTTGCTTGGCAAACTTTGATAACAAAGTCATCCGGCTCGCCGAGACGAAAGAGTGAAGCCAAGAACGGGGAATCGGCAATCATCCCGGCTCCCTTTGCCCTCGATTCGAATTTGAAACAATGGCCCCATGGAGCTGCCCCGGGCTGGGAGTAGGGGTAGCCACCCCCTCAATGACGACCGAGTAATTAAAGACGAAAACTTTACATTGTAATGCGTACAACTATCTGTGAAGTGACTGTGTCTGTATCTGGACACTGGGGGAAGGACAAAAAAAAAAACACCGAAACACAAAGCAGGAATCTGGTGACTCTCCTTCCGTGCAGCTTGCTCGTACAGCCGGAGTCTGCAGAGTGCTATCATCGTGCTCATCGTCGTTTGGTTTCTTTTTTAGGGCTCGGAGATGCGGCACAGATACTCGCCACCGAACACACACCCCAGAAGCAGAACCGACATGGCCTTATCGAGTCACATAACATGAACACTTTTGTTTATTACTTCCTCTTATCACACAAGTCGTTTGTCTGAATGCGCACACATGGGGGGCGGGCGCGCGTGGCTCACTCACACACACAGTCCGCAGGATCTCTGGATATTGAAAGCAACTGCTTTAAATTTTAATCTCGATACTTTTCGAAGTAGAGTCTCCAGAGTCCGAGAATCAGAGAATTTGTCAGTTTGCAAAGTTTTGAGTTTCTTTTTGTTTTGTTGTTGCCTGCCGCTCGTCCCCGTTCGCTCATCTAACGTGTTTCGGAAGGATGAAAGGCACGGCAGAGGATAGATTCGTATCGGACGCCCCTCCGGCCATGATCCGGGTAATGAGAGGGAATGGCGTGTGGGGAATTCGAAAATTCTTAAAACAGTCGATGCGGACCGACTGGCAACTGGCAACTGGCACCAAACGAGTAGTAGTCCCCGATGTGGGTCATTAAACTGTGAGATAGGAAAATTTTCGAATTTTCTGAAAGGATTCTGTGTGTAGTTTTGATAATTGCTCTTGGCTCCTGGCGCTTGACATTTGGACGGAATTTTTGCATGGTTTTGCAGCTGAGACTGTAGAAGGTGATGGCGTTGATTCGGATGCTGGAATTCGTTAACTTAATGCAGGTGCTGGCAGGGGACTCTCGTTAACAGAATGTGAAGTATGGTTGGTTTGAGGGGGGTTCAAGCAGTTCATCAGTGTCAGTCTAGCCAGAATGGGCTTCGACAAACCGAATATTTAGATTACAAGAACTCAGAGCACCGGCAAGGGGTGGACAGTGTGGACGATAATCACACGAGGAACACAAGTTACCCCTTTCCTCAAGGTGCCCGTGGCGTTGTGAACTTATGCACGTGTTTAGATTCGATTCCTGGTAAGAACCAACATATTTTGCACTTTGCCACCTCCTTCGAGTCACTGATAGTCCCCAACGATCTGGTGCGTCAGAGAGGACATGTAACAGCGCAATCGACGACGAGTCTCTGAATATCCTTAGCAGAGACCTCAAGTGAGTGAAGAAGCTGCCTAGCTGTGTCTGCTGTGTTTTTGCAGCTGCAACAATGTGCTGTGTGACAACCAGTTTAATCACACGATCTCTCAGCCGGTTCCTTACAGACCGCTACCAACGCACAGAAGTATGAGGACAAATTAACCTTTTATTTGTTTTTTTCAGATCGGTTCTACTCAGGCCATATTTTCCTTGTCCAGTTACACAGATTTTCAGTCTGACTCGTCTGAGATTTGCTATTACGAGGAAGTGGGTAGATATATTAGCTTGGACTTCATTGAGGGCGATGCACATTGTACACTTCCAATGCATTGATGGGAAGGGATCTGTCAGGCAGTTTATTGGGCTTCTCATTTCCTGGGATAACTAACGACGCTAGCTCACCACAGCATTCGTGCTGTAGTTTAGAATATGAAGTAAAAAAGGCATTAGCTTCGATAGTTGTTTGGCTAATAACGTTTTTGTTAACCAAAGATATATGGGGGTGTATTTTGTCTTGATGGCATGTATCCCGGATTGCAAGTAGTTCTGCTTGAAGCACACTGGAATTCTGAAAATGCATCGACTTCGCGACCCATTTCCAAATCTTAATGTAGATTTTCCAGTTAACATCCCTGGACATTTACCGTCTGGACACTCTCTTAGGGTGGTACCATTTTTGCTATGGTTTTGTTGTCCACCTAGATTACGCATAAAAACAAGTCGACGCGCGTAACTGGAGTAAAGCAACTTGTCTGACTTGTTGGTTAGAGGTAGATGCACTTTGGACTATAGCCCGAGACGGAAAAGAATATAGGCGATAAGATGGCAGATTTTGGAAGCTTCCATGCGGACATTTAAAATTTCTATATCTCGGTCCTTGAAACAAGGGGCTCTTCTTGGAAGATTAGTAGACAGGATTTGGTAACTTTACCAAGTTCTTAAAGGTGTGAATTCCGTGAAATGCTTCTGTACTGAAGTTAATTTCGTATCGTGGGGTACAGAATCATCTCATAAATATGGTAGCCCTCAGTTGACTTCACAGAGAGGCAGTCGCACAGTATACATAACACGCCGTGTCACATGAACATCTAGTTTGAACAGAACAACTTTTTACCTGTGCTTTCCCCTCAACCACTAGCAATTTTGATGTGTTGATGAACAAGTAAGCCTACGTCAAGTGCCAACGAGATGTGGTTGCATTGCCGCTCGGCCATCAAAGAGGTAGCGGAAACTACATTAGGCTACCTACCACCCCCGACAAGAAACCCGTGGTATGATGGCGAGTGTGAGCAGAAAAAACTTGCAACCGACGAGGCATACCAAAAAGCGCTGCAACGGAAAACAAGAGCAGCGCAAGAGGAGTACCGGGCTAGAAGACGGGAGGAGAAAAAGCTTCTACGCCTGAAGAAAAGGTCTCTCGCAACCTCTCAGCTCAAGGATATCGAAGAGTCTAGGGACAAGCAAAAAATACGGGCCTTTTACAAAAAAGCCAAAAGCCTGGCCACAGGCTTTAGGAAAGGCACCCAGGCTCTTCGAAATTGCGAGGGTAACCTAGTTACGGACCCCCAGGGAATAGTGGATGTGTTTAAGCAGCACTTCCAACAGCTGCTTAGCGGGCCTGACCAGGAGAGAGTGATAGGGAACCAGGAAATCCCAACTCCAGTCGACGAAGAAGTCCTCCCACCTAGCTTTGAAGAAGTCGGTACAGCCATTAAAAGGCTGAAGAACAACAAAGCCGCAGGCTCAGATGGCTTACCATCGGAGCTTTTCAAACCTGGGGGCAATGTAATGGTAGGGAGCATGCACCAAATCATTTGCCGAATTTGGGAATATGAAAGCATGCCCGACGACTGGAATATCAGCTCCATATGCCCCATCCACAAAAAAGGCGATCCTACCTCCTGCAAGAACTACATAGGTATATCCCTGCTCAATGTCGCCTACAAGATCCTATCCAGCGTACTGTGTGAACGTCTAAGGCCGTTTTGCACCGCACTAATCGGCACGTACCAGTGCGGCTTCCGGCCCGGCAAATCGACTACAGACCAAATCTTCACACTAAGGCAGATCCTGGAGAAGACCAGCGAGTTTCAACTCGATACTCACAATCTTTTCATCGATTTTAAGGCAGCATACGACAGCATTCATCGCAAGGAGCTATTCGAAGCGATGGCCGATTTCGGGATCCCGGGAAAACTGATCCGGTTGTGTCGCACCACGCTAACACATACGCGATGCACCGTGCAGTTCGGTTCAAAAACCTCTGAACCGTTCGAAACCTGCACCGGATTTCGGCAAGGAGATGCGCTTTCGTGTGATTTCTTCAATCTCGTACTGGAGAAGATAGTGCGGCGGGCAAAAGTCAACACGGAAGGCACTATCTTCTACAAGTCAGTCCAGCTGTTGGGATACGCTGATGACATCGACATTGTCGCGCGGTCCCAACGTGCCATCGTAGAAGCTTTCACGGCAATTGAGGAACAGGCGAAACGAGCTGGTCTTAAGGTCAACGAGGACAAAACAAAATATATGCTGTCGAGCAAACAACGATCCGCCGCACACCACCTAGGCAAAACGTCACAATCGACAGCTACAATTTCGAGGTAGTAAAGGAGTTTGTCTACCTCGGGGCAAATGTAAACTCCACGAATGACATCGTAGTGGAGATCCGACGTAGAATCGCCCTTGGCAACCGATGCTACTTCGGTCTGTCAAAACAACTGGGCTCGAAACTCCTGACTCGAAGGACCAAAGTCATGCTCTACAAAACCCTTATCCTGCCAGTCCTACTTTATGGAGCCGAAAGCTGGACATTAAGTAAGGCTGCAGAGCTGATTCTTGGTGCCTTCGAAAGAAAAATTCTACGTCGGATATATGGTCCCGTCAGCGGAAGAAAACACAACCGCGAACTCTACGAGCTGTACAAGGATGTGGATGTAGTCCGGAAGGCAAAAAGCCGTCGACTACACTGGCTCGGCCACATCGAGCGAATGGACAACAACGCTCCAGCAAAGAGGGTCTTCGAATCCGAGCCTCCTGGTTCGAGACCGAACCTCCGGTACAAATACCAAGTCATCGCGGATGCAAGACAGCTTGGCCTTGATGACTGGAAACAGCGTGCCCAGGAACGTCACCGATGGAAGACAGCAATTGCTCAGGCTCAGACCCTTCATGGTTCGTCTGCCTGATAAGAAGAAGAAGATGAGCAAGTAAGTAAGCTAAAATGTTTTTCTTTTTTATTCCAGTTAGCACCACGCATTTGGCCCTGATCCCAATGTAGGGTCGCAGTCTGTACGAGTGTTGCTGACAGATTGCGTCGCGCTATTTGTACGATCACCGAGCATCAGGTTGCATCGCACCATGTAACCCATTGGTATGCATAAGAGTGATGAGCCTACATTCTGTATGGTTGTAGCCCATGCTGCCTATGGGAAGTAACTTAATTTTAGTTTTTGTGTGATTTTGGACATTGTGAGCTATAAATTGAATTCACTTCAAAACAAATTCGTTGGATTCTTTTTATTGGTCGAAGATGTAGGTCGAATGGTTGGGGGCAGGTTCGCATTTTTTTCTGGAACACCGGGAAGAATTCCATAATTTGCATTTTCAGTACGTAATAATTCAAACTAAATTCGGCATATTAAAAACTCAAATACCTTACACAGAATCAACCAGCATACTTACTAGGAAAAAAAGTTATGTAATAAAAAGACTTTTAGAGCGTGAGTATTTTTTCTCTATAGACCGTCGTGAAAGCTCGTCGTTCCGAGCTTGAGCAGTAATATGCGACACTTATTCACTGAGATGCCATATAATACCAATAGATCGAATCACAAAACTTCGAAAGAGCCAAACCACATTTGTTCGCTAAACATTGCACACCCTAAAGCACAATTTCCAAGAAAACAAAAACATGTGGGACTGCTCGTGTGCACAAATAAATCATCTATTTTAGTTAGTGCTTAAGGAGAAAAGAACAACTTGAGAGTTGATGTGGCCGCTCCAGTGCAGTCGACGAATTTTTATCTTCGAGACTACATCCCCATCTTGCACATTCGTCTGCAAAGTTAATCTTAAGGTCATCTCGTGTTTTCGAATCTGGGTATTAATATAAAATTCTAACATTTGCTAACCAGCAGTTATAGCAGCTAACCGCAACGTTTGGGCCAGTACCAGATTCAAGAAATCACAAGGACGTTTTAAAAGTCAACGTTAGGTGGCATGAATTCATAAGCATCTCCGATAGCTACCACCAGATATGAGTTAAATGAATTAAAGCCAGAATGAATCAGCACGATCAGACCGTGCTGGCTATTAGGAAAATAATAAGCTCTTTTGACTATGCGTACATACCCTGAATGAAATGACTGTCCTTGTGCGCGTTGGATGCAAGCTTCTTTGTATCATTTGATCTTCGAGTACACGCAAATGTTGGGATGATGCAAGCAAAAAACTGACTCGATCCAATCTATAGTGAGTTAAAAAAATGTTTTACAAGCTTCAGTGGAATGTAGTTAATGAACTATCAACCGGAAGTACTAATGGAATGCCAATTAAGACTACCTCAATTTTCAAATATGCACAGCAGAAATGCAGAAGGTAGTTTGAGCGAGACCCAAAATAAAATGTGCTTTCGCTCTTCCATGTTGAATTAAATTATCGTCAGTAAATAAACCTAATCCTATCTAATAAACAAGTCCAACTGTTGGAATATGCAGATAACGTCAACATCCTCGCGCGGTCCTAACGTGCCGTCATAGAAGCTTTCACGAGAATTGATTAACAGGCGATACGAGCTGGTCAACGACGACAAGGTAAAATATAAATTAAAAACGATTTAATTTTCATTTCCCTCTATGAGGGATTTTATTTATTAAAATTAAGTTGCTGATGTTTCTCAGCCCGAACTGAACTTAAAACTAAACTTACTCTACTTATTCTAATCGTTCGATGTCGTTGAACGATGGCCTTGGAGTTTTTCGGTCCCACGGTGGACGGTCGGCGACGCTCCCACGGTGGGTGTCGGATTCCTTCGCTGCGAAATCCGTCTGGCATGCTCGGCTTAAAACGCTGAGCTAGCGTCTGGCTGTTCACACACTTTGAAACTTTGGGAGCGTGTTAACTTATATGTGGTCGAGCAAAAAACTATCCACGCACACCACCTAGTCCAAAACTTTACAATTTCGAGGTAGAAAAGGAGCTTGTCTACCTCGGGTTAAACGTTAACTCCACGAATGACATCACAGTGAAGAATCGCCCTTACAACCTAGGTTCGAGGCCCCTGACACGAATGATCATGCTGTCATGCTTTGCAAGACACTTATTCTGTCAGTCCTGCTTTATGGTGCTGCAAGAAAAACTGCAGAGCTGAATTCTACGTCGGATATGTCAACTAGTAAGGTGAATGGAGGAGAAAACACATCCGTGAGTTCTACTAACTGTACCAACTGTACCAGGATGCGGATGTAGTCCGTAAAGCAGAAATCCGCCGACTACACTGGCTCGACCACATGGAACGCATGGACACCTTCTAATCCGAGTCGCCTATCTCAAGAAGGAGAAAAAGATCGGTGTAGAGACCAAGTCATCGCTTGGTTTTGATGACTGGAAGCAGCGTGCCCAGGATCGTCAGCGATGGAAGGTAGCAATCTCAGTCCCTCCATGGGTCGCCGGGCTGAGTGAGCAAGCATGTAAGGAAATAATCCCGATCCAGGATATATGCTATCGATCTCACAAGGCGAGAGCTCTGCAAAAATCAAAGCATTCAATTCTTTTAATTTTTTTCAATCGAATTTGAACATTCACCACTTATAATCACCATAAGTTCACCAAAAGGAAGCATTTTAGTCTTGCAGCCAATATCAAGTTCGATTAATTAAAATCATATTCAATGAACGCAGTCCTCTTTCTTTGCGCTGCAAAATTAATCTCTCTTCTCAAATACATCCCTCTTGCCATCATCTCCTTTGCAGCACACAGATTTCACAATCGACTGGATTTCAAAACGCAAAGCCCTTTAAGCCCCTATCCTGAAGTCTGCTTCACTTATACCCGCCGACATAAAAAAGTGCATAATCCCACCATTTGAAAGCCCTTCTGCGATACAAAGTAATTCCCGCTCCCTCTGAGAAAGGATATTGCAGTTTGAGCAGTTCGCACCTGAAATCGATTCACTTTGAGACACAACCAAGATCCGCATAGACTCAGTAATCCCTTCCCCATCAAAGACGCACGCAGCACTGACGTACACCCCTTTCATCTCCCATCGAACTCAACCATAACCGACATCCATCTCTCGGATCGGGTGCACTCGGAGCGGCGAATGCGAAAACCTCACAAAATACTTAATTTGTATTTACGTACTAATTCTACAAAATTCTGCACCCGCTCACCAGCCACCCCGTATTTTAATTTCGCGCAGCAAACATCCACTTTGGAGCGTTCCTCTGCTCGTCGGCACACGGAATACTAAGTATTCGTCGGCTGACGCACAAACATACACACCGCCACCCCTCGGTACCGCGAATGCTCATTCACTTGAACAAAACAAAACTTAATTAGTCTCCACCGCAGAAGTTCGGCAAACACCTGAAACTACCTTCCTTCCACACACACCCGCCACGGACGTGCTACTGCCACTTCCTTCCTGCAACGAATAACCTCGTGGGTGGCCAACCATGGCTCCGGTCGAAACCAGACCTCTGCATCCCACCGCCCACCCATTCGCATGGTATTCCGTGGAATACGAGTCAATTTTGAGGTGAGATGTGACTGAGTTACTAATTAGCTAAGACTGCGCGCTCCGATTACGCCGTCCATCCCCATGATCTTTCACGGCCAAGCATAAACGGCGGATATGTTTGGCAGCCAGCACTTTTCTATAACAACATCCGCACAGTGGCGTCGGCGAGTGGAGTTGACTTGGAGGGATGACTTTTGGTGTTGTTCTCCCATGACCACGGTCAGTGGCGACGAAATTGAGAGAAGAACTCGAACGCACGGCCACTGCGGGGATTCTGGAGTAATGTGCCTCAGAATGGGTTTGTCTCTCTATCATCGTTGCCGCCAGCTGATTCACCAAGCTTGCAGACGTAGCCGTGATAAAGTCCGATAATTTCGTGTGAACTTCTGACAAAGTCACTCATTTAGGGAGAGATATGTTGTCAATTATTGACGTAAGAATACTGCCTGAGGTGTCCCAGCTTTCACCGAATAACATACGGAAGGCGGATCGAAAGGGGAAAACCGCCAATTTCTAGCCTTCGACTTCGAACGCTGGGCTTGGAGGCTTAAAACAAATATCACGTCAGTGCATACTGGGGATGAGTATAGTGACTCATGACTCATTCCTACTCCTTCCTCGTGAGACCAAAAATTAACTACCAAAATTCTAGTTCTTCCATTAACCTCAATATACTTGAATCGGGCATCAGTGACTTCCAATAAATTGAAGCAAATCTGACGTATCGGATAGCAGTCTACGAAGCCTATGATGCAACTGAAAGCATAGCGATGGATGTAAGTCTAGTTGATTTAATCATGACTCCCACTTTGTCGACAGCTCATCCGTCTGTCTATCAGTTATGTGCGCAGTGATATGCACAATTGCAGACAGACGATACGTAGGCTGAGTGCAATATCAGAGCTTAGGGAACAAGAGAGGTCGAAGCTTCAAAAAGCACTTGACTTTCCAGAGAGGACATCGAAACCTATACACCAGCTACTTGATGACTGGTCGAAGAAACCAGTCAACTTAAAGTCATTAACAAGGCACTGAAGACTTGCATGTCTGGTCATGATAGGAGCTTGAGAAGCTCCTTCTTCCACAAAGACGGACAAACCAAACGATTGTCACAAACATCGACATTATTAAAATCCAATCCAGAGGCTAGTAGCCAGCCCTTGTACTGCAAGTAAACGGTGAAGGTTACAAATTTAACAATTCAAACACAAACTAAACTCCTCCTTCCCTTGATTTCGTTATACAACTCCGGTGCCATTATCAAACCAGGGACGAGTGGAACATAAATTAATCCAGAAGCAATTCGACCATCCAAGGGCATGCAGATGGATTGAAGATTCCCAAAGGCACACGCCCGGTTATATTCTCGGAATTGTTAAGTATGCTCTATTGCATCCGAATCCCTGTACTGCAGGCGTCACCAGATCACCATCCAAATTGACAGTCTAGTGGCCATTGAAAAAATATTGGCAACAGGTAACAAGTCCAAGATGGTCGCATGCTTTTGTTCAATTTGTTCACAAAACTAACTGGCTGTCATAATCACCCCTCCTTACTGGAACTACTCAGGTGGCGGTATAATGTGTCTACTTTGCCATAAGTGCATAGATGCCACTACTCACCAACTTCCTTACATAATACATACCAACTTGGAGCACTAACTGGCGCAAGTCAGTGGTCTGAAGTACCATGGAATCAAAGCAGCAAATTAACGCGGCTGGATGGAGCAGTTATTTGAGTACCTGCCCTTGGTTATAGGGGTTCCCAGTTCGAGTCCCAGTGAAAGTGAATTGAATATGCTTTATCTGTTCCAGTCACCATTTGCCGTTGGGATTAAATTAACGACAATTGAAAGCAATTTCGCTCACCTAACCTAACCTACCCATATACCTACCCATATCATACGAGAAAGACGGCATTTGTCCCATACAATAAGTTTTTGAGTTCGATCTAGTAAGTTATTTATAAGTACTAATCAAGCTGTGAACAAATATTGAAACTGCTGTCTTTCTAGAGATGACTTCATATGCATAGGATATGGTGAAAAAAAGAAAAAAGAGGATAGTCCTCGCTACATCGTTACATTATGCTGGTAAATTATCTGTAAGTTGGGGCGCAGGACACTGAAAGAACATTTCTTTTAAGGACTCCAGACTCTAGTAAAAAATCTCTCTGAACTTGAGCAGCTATTATTAGGGTATCAGGATGGCTGCGCCACACAGTTAGATGACGGATACGAACAAGGTGTTTAGAGGCCATCACAATGAAAGGTTCGTGAAAAAACGATGACCTGACTCAGGACGACATACTTGGTATTTGGTAAGATGAAAATGAATGCAATATTACTCATGGGTCGTCGACCTGACAAACGATTAATAATATATAATGTGAGTGGCGCTACAGCCCATAGAGAGTCAGGGCCTAGCTTCTCAGCAACCACTCGTGTTGTGCGTGCTATTGTTCCTACACGAGTGGAAGGGACCTACAGTTTTATGCCGACTACGAACGGCCGAGTTTGAGAAGCTTTTTCTAGACAGGAAATACTCTTTGAGAATTGTCAGTGACTCGAAGGAGGTGGGGTCGTGAAAATTATTTTTGTCGCTCAGAGCTGGAATCGAACCTACGACGTCGAGGTTGGGGTCGACGCACATACCCACAACGCCGCGGGCCACCACTGTTGGACTTGTTTTTTTCTTGTGAAGAGTTTTTTTTGACAGATTACAAGCAACTAGACTCGTAGTGTCATGAGATTCCTGTTATGTATTATCTGACAAGTCATCGTGAAAAGACTCATGCCCGAACAACGTCTTTCAATCATTCCAATGCATTTTGCAAACTCGAGTCTCAGTGCATGATCGAATAGACAACATCCAGTCCGATAAACCAGCTACGACTTAGGAGTTGCAGGGCAATGTTACGTTATTCGACACAAATCGGAACCTGTGATCCAAAATGGGGACTTCAGTGTGAACCCAGTACGACATAGTCACGGGGAAGGTTTAAAATAAGTTACATATCTGAGTACGAAAAATGCGATCGTACCTCAAGCAACATCTAGCGACGTACATCCTCGCCTACAAGATCGTAAGTATATAGACTGTAGAGAAAAATGTTTCGAGCAGCTGCAACACGAAAGGCACCATCTTATGCAAGTCTGTCCAGTTGTACGGCTACACAGCTGATTGTAAAGTTTCGCTTTCCCAACTTGTCGTGCCCCAAACTCTAAAAGGAGAAACGAGTTGCTCTAGGTGGACAATATGCAAGACGTTTTGGTCATGATGACTGAAAGCAGTGTGCCCGGGATCCTCGACGATCGAAGTCTGCAATTGATCAGGCTCAGATCCTTCAATGTTCGTTTGCCTGATATGTAAGTAAGCTGGTAGCTATACCTCAAAAATTATGCCACGAACTGTTCATTCAACACATTTTCCACAGTCCAAGTTCACACAACGTGTTTTATCTGAAATCAAAAAGAAACATGACCAAATGAATCTCACTCATAAGAACCGACTCTTCCCTCACCGGACCCACTGTTGATGAAACATCACAAGACGGTGCCGTGTAACGCTACACTCTCTCTCCGGCTCTGAGCGTCGGCCTCCTGGCTTCACTTGGTCGGCGGGATGGAACGTGATGGGAAAACTGGATAAAAAAAATACACGCACACTCGCACACATCGGAAATTAGTAAATTTGTCACACTTCGCCATTTTAGTCGGGAGCTTGTGGGTGGCGGGCGGGCCTTACATCCCTACAGCCTTACAGCCTTACAACCACCCTCCCCCCAATAATTTGCGAATAAACCACGTTCCGGTTCAAGTATCAGTCAAACTTTCCCGCATCCACCCTACGGAACTTCGGCCGAGCCATCAACATAATTCATCCGCGGCGGGCGTGTGCAGTGTGTGTACCTTGACGGCGGAACTATTCCCGGCGTGGTAACTTATTGGATCAAAGTTCGCCCGAGACGGGCTTGGCAGATTGTTCGGTCTGTCATCCCGGCAGTATTTTGATAAACTCTCGTATTTTTCTGAAAAATATCGAAAGAAACTTTCGCGTGCTGCGTGCCGCTCTCGCTCACCGGGTGATTACGAGAAACAAGATTTTCGGGCGCTCCTCAACTTTCAGACGTTTACAATGCTTTCCGATGCACCCGTCGTCCTCTCGACATCGTGCTGGAATTATTGACAGCTGGCAGGGCGTGTGTATTTGAACTCTGACAACGTGCTCGGATGGAAACCTCAACTCGAATTTGCGCCGTGCGACTATCGAGTGAGTTCGCAGCTTCGAATGGAGCCCGGGTTATTCGATGTGATAAATTGAATTGCAGCGGAATGGTTGTTAGGGGGCGGCAGTTGGGCTGTGCGCGTTGTACGGGGGTCTTTAATTTTTAACCGACGCGCTGTGATGCACAACAAGGATGGGAGTTTCGCGATTTTCGAATTTACTTGCATGTGCTGTGCCGGTTTGGAGCTGAAAATTACTGTGTTTCGGTGCTCGGGCATAGGTAAGCCAGCGACGGGACAACTTTGACGGGGGAAAGTTTGCACGGGACATGGAACTTTCACACGGCATCTAATAGTAATTGCTCTAGTGAGCTCTAGTGAGTTTTGCAAAACGAGGATTCGCGTTGTTAGGAACTGAGGGAGTACTAATTTGCCATTGGTTTGCTTTGTTTAGCACTTTGGATATTTAGAATGGGCTTGTACTCAGATGACGCCGATGATGTGCATATGAGCTCAAATGCCGGCAATGAGTAGACTATTCGAGTTGGGAAGAGATTAGTGGTCAAATATTACGCGTACACGTTTTGAAGTCTTTTGAACTAACTTGTAGGACATGGTCGGAGAAGTTTGCCAATGGAAGCCAAGGAGTGGCCAATTCGACGATCTTAGTGATGCAATTCATTCATCAGCTTCTTATCTCAACTTCAGAGTTTACTGCGGCAAGGCACGAGAGGTCTTCAGGTTACTTGAACGTCCCCAACTGGTCAGGAGTTATGCCCAAACGCCTCGTTCAGGCCAAACTGATGGAATCGCTTTCAAAGCACACATCGGAAGTCTTCATGATGAGGCTATTCGTGCCAAAAGCAAAAAAATATTTTCTTGAAGACTGATACAAATAGAGCGTTACTTGAAAAATTGACGTTCGCCCATGCTCTGCTGTAGTGACAATTGCAGTTCGATCATTTTAGGCAAGGCGGCACGCTGTCATGTGACTTCTTCAACATCATACTTGAGTGCGAACCTCAAATGTAAACACCCGAGGCACGATCTTCCAAAAGTCCGTTCAACTGCCTGCTTACGCGGACGACATTGACGTGGTTGGACGAACACAGCGAGCCGTCCATGAGGCGTTTGCTGGCGACTAAAATGGGTCTAGCCATAAACCAGGGCAAAACAAAGTACATTCTGTCATCACGGAAGGACGCACAAGATCGACGTCTCGTACAAGAGCCATTTAGGGGCAGCAGAATCAGCAAATAGGGACAATGACACCAGTAGCGAGATCAAGCGCAGGACTACTCTTGCCAATCGCTGCGTCGGTGGGATCAAGAGGCAATAGAGTAACAAAGTCATCTCTCGCAACATCAAGCTGGTCATCCCTGTCCTACTCTATGGAGAAGAGAAGTGGACGCTATTGAAAGAGGATGTAGAAGCTCTTGGTCGTTTTGAGAGAAAAGTTCTGCGTGCGATTTTTGGTCCTGTTTACGTTGATTGCGTCTGGAGGAGACGATTGAACCAAGAACTGCATGAGCTGTACAGCCACATGCACCTAATGAAGCGTCTTCGGATCCAACGCTTAAGATGCTCCGTGACACCACAGCACCGGCCCGAAGAGTCTTCGATACCGAGCCATTGGGACAGCGCAAAAGAGAACGTCCTCGCACGAGATGGCGCATACAAGTGGAAAAGGACCTCAAGCAACTTCGTGCTAGTGAAAGATCGTACTGGCTGAAGATGCATGTTGTTTGAGGTCGGTCAACCCCGGCCTGTAGCGCCAATCAAAGAAGAAGATGTCTGATCATTTTCGACCAAGTGCCAATCGCAGCTAATCACTAAACAGATGTATGCAAACTTTCACAGCATTGCATTGTGTGAGCCATATGCTGAGCTAGTGGCCAGACTGGTACTGCCGTGACTGTTTCTGTACCATGTATGCCATTCAGAAAGAATGACTTCGTTTCTAGCTAAAATGGTACTCACGGTCAATGAGGCCACAAAGAAGTGTGTGGTATTTTGTGAAAATGAAACACATCGTCAACCTTGACTTTGGCGTGGTCAAGGACTTCCAGTTTGCGTCGGTTTTCCTATAGATGTTACAAACAAAAGGAGTACAGAGATTCTGAGCTGTTTCTTTGAACTCAAGAGGCTATTGATTCGTAGACCAAGGACCTGACTTTGATCCTTGCTTTGGTTAACGTTCAGGGCATTTGCAGGCGATCGACTGTAGAAATATGAGAATATGAGTCTAGACTGGTATCTGCTGTCCACGGGTTGCACACCTAAGGTGGCAGGCGCATGGCCAACTCGCCGCCGGCCCGAAGAGAATTGGAATTCGAGCCCACAAAAATTAAGATAATCTTCTAACAACTTTTTGCGACCAATTGCTAGTCAAAGACCACTCTATTTTCAGAGGCTTGTTCATGAAGATCTATGCCCAGTACGGGCGGCAAAGGAAAAATAGAGAGAAGGGAATATAAATTCGAATCGATAGCGAAATAAGCCCGAACAATAAATGATGTTAAGTCGGCTTAATTTTTATCTGTTGCTTATGATAGTATATCTCAATCAATTTGTAGTGACATCGGCTGGTTAAGGGGATTTTTAGTTTGAGAGTGCCACGGATCTACAGCTCTTAAGATCCGTCCCCATTTCTTAATCAGAGCGTCAGCGGCTAGACCTATTGCCACTCAGATTACGCGATTTCTTGAACAGTAATTGGAGCGATGAAGACAAATATGAGAAGGCTGGAGACCACCACAGAGGTAGTCATCGCAGTCACCAATAGAAAAACCAAGCCTGCGTTCATCGGTAAGACTATCGCAACCATATTCCAACGTCAAGGGCAGCAAAGCATCATATTTCCATTTGATTAGACGAACTTAAACGTCTGACTCCCTTCGCAACAAACTGCATAGAAACGTCCTTAAATCAAATCCCTACCATTTTACAAAAACAGAAAAATATTTCACACAGACGATCTGATATCCGGCCAATAACGAAATTCACCTCCCCACCCACCCAACCCTCCACAAATTGGGCGCACAGAAACATATTGCATGCACAATACTCCTAAGCAAAAGTGACAGCTCGATTTATCAGTGAGAATAGATTTGCACCAGCAACAAAAAAAAAGAGGATAGATACGCCACAAAAACAGCCCGAACCCGAACATCTGCAAAGCGACTACACGACCGACCGAGCGACCGGAATTTTTCAATATTTTCCACTGGCACCGGCAAAAAGTTCCCATTTCACCGAGGCGGGCGAGGGAGACCAAAAGGAAGAAGAAAAAAAATAAATTTCAAAACAAGGACCGAATAACAGCAGAAAAACAGAGGGACGCAGCCAACGAACAACGAATTTGAATAAATTGATCAAATTTCGACAAGAACTGCAATAGTTTCTGGTCCGCTGATAGCCGTGCTCCAACTCGACCGATTGGCCAGCGCAGCCGGCAATAAATTTCCAATAAATTTCTGAGGCGCGTATCGAAGGCGGGAAATAATAAATGATTCGGTCTGTATCGACGTGAAAAAGGATGATTAAACCAATTCCTGGTACGGTCTGTCCTCATTGATCACACAAGGCTGGGGGATGGCTGGTGTCTGCCCTCGGTTACGACACGACGATGACGACGGCTACAGCCCACAAATTGTCGACCACGAGTACAAGACTCCTGAAACGTTAACCACCTCAATGGGGGGCGAGCGAGAGGCATGTACACGAAAGGTAGGCGGATAATGTCGCAGCAGTGACAACTTTCCGCTCGATAAACCCCGCAAAAGGATGGCAAAACTGCTCGGAGTAAGAAAATGGCTAAAATATGGATGGAACACAGTCACCGAGCACGCTGTTCTCATATAGGCACTTGGCTAGGCATAAGACCGAACACGAGTGCCGCTGCCAATTTGGGGGTAACCGAGACCATAGCGCTAGGATCTTGTCCTGCCCATTGAACAATGCCCCACCCAATGCTGATGTCTGCACGGCAGGCAATTCAGGGAAAACTGAGGTATCAGCCAAAAATTAATGTGACCAGTGTTGGAGGACACAACAAACAGTGTTAGGCTTCGGTGTGGCGCACAAGATGTGCGCTTGCAGGTGAGTGTAGAGTGTGTGGGATGTGGAATGGTTTTGCGAATGCTTCGTGAGAGTCGGCTGACGAGAGATTAGTGGTATTTGCCTGAGTTAATGCTTGAGGGGTTATCACAGCTTTTCGACGTGGCCGAGTGTTTGTGATGTTTGATTGAATTTGAAATGCCTACGTAGACGACAGTGGGTAAGTCGGTGGCGTGGAGACATAATCCGTCTAATATTTTATCGGATGTACTTAGCAACTCGTGGCCGTGCACATTCTGCGCCTGTGGAGACAGTCAGTATGACCACAAGGTCAAGTTAAGGGTAATTTTTTAAACGCGGTCTGTGCAGATATGGTAGACAAATATAAACAAAGTACATTGTTTAGTTGGTTTTAGTTTTCTTCTTTAGCAGGTGGACTACAATCAACATGCCTCCCTCAATAGAAGAGTATTGGGCTAGGCGCTTCTAGTTTTGTAGACCCAGCTAATTGAGTTCACTTTCCAGTTACATACGGCGCCATCAGAGGCATAGTCCTCCTGCGCCACGCTGTTAAAAACGCATGCAACATAATTGTCAGTTATATTTGGGACATATTGGATATAAACCAGACGATGTCGTCACTGCTCGTTAAAATCCACCACATTTCAATTTTAATGGACCGCAGACGGCAGGACAATAGGCCAGGACGCAAGAAGACGGAGCAGCAAGGAACTGAACGGGCAGCAGGTGCCGGGTCCACGGGAAGCAAGGTAGAATGCTTCAGGGGCCATCAATTCGGGCATTATAAACGGGACTGCCCACAGGAGGATGGCGGACGAAAGGGAGAAGGGATCCGACCAGAGCGCGTGAAAGAAAGCGGGTTACCACAGCAACAGGTGAACGAATACGTCAAGGCCATGTGAATGAATCGGGGTCACAGCATTCGTCGACCTGGGGAATGATCGCGTCACGCTGCGACACTCGATTGCAAAGGAGGGCGGAATCACTGAGAGAGAACAGAGACGACTGAACGGATTTGGAGGAGGGACTTGTCAGACGGTGGGAAGAGTGAATGCCGACGTAGGGGTGAACCAACTCGTGGTGCGAGGTCCTCATTGTGCAGGACTAGAGCCAGCCGTACCCGATGCTAATTGGTAGGAAGCTGCTGGACCAACCGCACGCAAAAGTGGTAAAGACGTTCAAGTGCGTATCGATCACCGACTGCAGGGCGGCAACACCTATGGCGCAGGGTGTGCCAAGAGAGGAATCGGGTAAACCTAGCGGAGCAAAGAGGAACAACTTGGGGTTTCCATCAAAAGGCCTTCGCATCGCGTCGCCAAGAACGTGGGGAAACGCGTGGAGACTGGATATCACAGAGGGATGCTGACACGTTAGGAAGCCGACGAGGCGCAGCCGAAAAAAGAAACCAAAAGGGCTTAGGTAAGGTTGCACGTCCAGCGTCAGCAAGCGGATCTAGTGCCGAAGAGCAAGAGTGAGCCAGCAGCCACCGGCGAGACGCGGAAGCTGGAGACAATGTTTCAGGGCCCACGTACCATCGGTCAGCATGAAGCACAGGACCGAACGAAGGAATGGGCAAGACAGCAGCAAAGGGGGGGGGGGACTCCAATCTCGAGGGCGAGATCGATGTAAGGATGGCCGAGCTGTAACGTTAGATGTATGCGGGTATAAAACCCGCATCACAGGCGATTCTGGGACAGTGTGTTTTGGTCACTGCACCCGCGATTACAGGTGAGAGAACTAACAAAAGGTCATTCTACTTAAATGCTTCGTTTATTTCGTGAAACAGTCATTGTTCTTCTTCTTCGATTGGCGCTACAGTCCGGGGTGGACCTGGGCCTCAACCAACATGCCTCTCCACCCAGCACGATCTTTCGCTAGCTGCCTCCAGTTGCGAACACCAAGTTGGTTGAGGTCCTTTTCCACTTGTGTGCGCCATCTAGTGCGAGGACCTCTGTTGCGCTGTCCCAATGGCTCGGTGTCGAAGACTCTTCGGGCCAGAGTTGTGGCGTCCATCCGCTCTACATGACCTAGCCATCTTAAGCGTTGGATCCGAAGACGCTTAACTAGGTGCATGCTGGTATACAGCCAGAACAGTTCGTGGTTGAATCTTCTCCTCCCGGCGCCATCAAAGCAAACAGAACCAAAGATCGCACACAAGACTTTTATCTCAAAACGACCAAGAGCTTCTTCATCCGCTTTCAATAGCGTCCATGTCTCTGCGCCATAGAGCAGGACTGGGCTGATCAGAGTCCTATACAAAGTCAATTTGGTGTTTCGAGAGATGGCTCTGTTACTCAATTGTCTCTTGAGCCCAAAGAAACAGCGATTGGCAAGAGTAATTCTGCGCTTGATCTCGGTACTGGTGTTGTTGTCCCTATTTACTCCGGAGCCTAGGTAGACGAAGTCCTTGACTACCTCAAAGTTTCTGCTGCCCAATATGACGCTATGTCCGAGACGTCGATGTTGTGCGTCCTTCTGTGATGACAGCATGTACTTTGTTTTGCCCTGGTTTACCGCTAGACCCATTTTAGCCGCTTCCGCTTCAATACTAGCAAACGCCTCATTGACGGCTCGCTGTGTCCGTCCAATCACGTCAATGTCGTCCGCGTATGCAAGCAGTTGAACGGACTTTTGGAAGATCGTGCCTCGGGTGTTTACGTTAGAGTTTCGCACGATCTTCTCAAGTATGATGTTAAAGAAGTCACATGACAGCGTGTCGCCTTGCCAAAACCTTTTGGATGGAGCAGCGAGAGTTCTCCATCGTCATCCTGCACAACCTGACGAGTTTGGCAGGAATATCAAAACTAGACATGGCGCTGTATAGCTCGTCTCTATGCACGCTGTCATATGCGGCCTTGAAATCGACAAATAGGTGGTGGATGTCAATCTGCATCTCTTGAGTCTTTTCCAGGATCTGCCGTAATGTGAAAATTTGATCGATAGTGGACTTTCCGGGCCTGATACCGCACTGATAAGGACCTATCATGTTGTTGACAAAGGGTTTCAGGCGTTCACACAGAACGGCAGAGAGTATCTTGAAAGCGATGTTAAGGAGGCTGATCCCTTGATAGTTGGCCCAGTCAAAGGGATCTCCTTTCTTGTGGACCGGACAAACGACGCTGAGATTCCACTCCTCGGGCATGCTTTCCTCCGACCATATCTTACAGATGAGCTGGTGCATGCGCCCAACCAGGTCATCTCCAGCTGCCTTAAACAGTTCCGCGGACAATCCGTCCACTCCAGCAGCTTTGTTCGACCCCAGTCTAGATATCGCTATCTGCTCGTCTAAGTCGGAGGGACGGAAATCGTGTTCATCAAAAGTACAATCTGGCATCCAAATTGAGTGGAACATTCTGCCTGACAGCGGTATTTTGGTCCTCATCGCCGTTTAACAGTCTACAGAAATAATTTTTCTAAATTCTCAGCATCGACTGCGATTCTACTACTAGTTGTCCATTTTCGTCCCTGCAGGCTTCGGTCCGAGGTCTATATCTTCCTGATACTTGTTTTACCTTTTGGTAAAACTTTCCGACCTCCTTCCTGTCGTAACACCTCTCCATATCCACGACCGCGCGCTTCTCATGCTCTTTCTTTTTCTTTCTGAGAAGCCGGTGCTCTTCCCTTCTCTTCTGTTCGTAGAGCTCATTGTTCTTTCACTTGTGAAAGGTGTATCAACTTGCTTATTATGTAGTATCGACTGGACCTGCGCAGCAAGCAAAAAGGGAAATATGTATGCTGCCCAGGAGCCACTAGTCACTAGTAGCCTAGTTTACACTTCTCTGCCGTCCTTAATGACATTCGATCGAAATTGCAGACCTTGTCCAAGCCCCGAAAATGAATATGATTGCATACAGCAGTCGGCAGACCACCAAACAAATACAGCGACGGAAAGTGTTCGCTCTCCACGTGCAAGGATTTCACTCAAAAATAAGTACCTTATTCAGACACGGAATGACTTTAAATCGAACATCCATTTGAAAGACAATCGAAAAAGCAAAACCGATTGATACAATCCCCTGCTGCGTCGGTATCCCAGACCAATGTACGTTCCGCTTAAGAAGACACCCAAGGGTCAAACTAAAGTGTGCGGTGTGCCTATCCCTTTTCAGAGAATGATTCCAAGTCTCAATCCAAATAAGGATTTAACCCCCAACCTTTTTCGCATTCCGTACACATTGTATTCGTCCTTGGACATACTTTCATAATGACCCCGAGAGCCCAGGAGAAAATAAATAAAACAAATTGGGGACTAAACCGATCGCATGGTCCTCCAGCCAATTCACCGTCACACCGACTCGCTTCCGCCATGACGAGGGGACATTAATGTCCCTCAAACTCTCAACGAAATTGCATCTAACCCCGATGTGCCAATGTCAATGGACTTTATAAATTAGGAGGACCGGCGAGAGGGTCCTCCCTTCGCCGCTCTCTCGCCTCGGCCGGCAATTGAACAAAAAGGCACACAACACATTTCGACATATCAAATGTCTCCGGCCAACCATTCCGACAGAAATTCAATTTCAATCAATTTCATTGGAACGATGCGGTCG